>QRFJ01000014.1:3186689-3251007 GCA_006176705.1 Cocos nucifera
GGCCTATTTTATTCTATCGTAGAGTTAGAATCCGAATGAAACTCTTCCAATCAAAATAGTTGCAACGAGAGTCATCCATTCATTCACATTCGATTCCAACCTCTATTTCCCCCAACCAAGCATCCTTAATACCTTCCAAAGGATAGAAACCTCTATCGAGCTCTGTTAAAGGAACATCCTTGAGTTCCTTTCCTCCAGCAACTCCAAGGTAAAGTAGCTAATCAGCATAAGAACAGGTTGATGAGTGCCAATTTGAATTTCTATTTAGACCAGAAAGAATAGACTCGAAGCAAATTACATGCATAAACTATACTTTTATTCTATCAACAAATTCAAGACCAAATCTAAGTAAAGAAATAGTTAACAAATATGTCATCAGTGGATTCTCTGTGGCACCATCATACGGTACACATCCATCAACATTTCTACTTAATTTCTTTCATAGGAGCTCTCTAGTATTTGAAGTTTGTTTAGAAAGGCCAACCCCGATATTTAACTTAGATGGAATCCAGCTCTTCACAACAACTTAGAATGGGTCTAAAATTTGATCTAGTAACCATGACATTGGAACTACATACTTCAAAATTGTGACTATAAAAGTTGTTTCTTGATTCCAAGAAGAGAGAATTTATTACATCTAGTCCAGTAGGCCCATTTCAGAAGGCTAATGTTTATTGGGTAATTCTTCGTACAACACGTCCTGCATGTGTAAAATTCAGACATGAAGCACATCGCCTCTTCCGATTGATCCACCTAGAGCCCTTGTGGTGCGGCATGATGCCTATCATTTCGCGTCCACTAGGCATCTGATGGCGTAAAGAAAATGGAGGCAGGGAGGGGGTTCCATCGCCAAATATATTTAATGCATATAATAATCTTATTTTCAAATTTAAACATGACGAAATTGCTCTTTTCCTCCAAAATAAATATTTTCACTATTTTATAGTCTGGTTGGACATTATGAATGTTGTATTTCTCTCTCTCTTTCATTTCCTGAGCATTTGAGTGTCCAAGATTTTATCTACAGGAACTATTGTATGTCCGAGATTATTGATTCTTTATTATCCATCCAATCAACATGTCCCATCTATTCGGAAAGTAAAATATTATTGTAGATTTTTTATTATGTCTAAAACTTTTTTGCAGTTCATTTAATGCAGCTGCTCCTTTGTAGTTAAATAAAATTAATATGTTAGGTATGTTCAAATTGATTCATTTTTCAGTTCTGAAAGTTAAGTCATATAAAATCCTATCGAAGTCAATAGTGACGACATGAATGTCATGGATTTCTATATATAAGATCAAAAATATTGCATCATATTAGATTTTAGGTCAAAATATTGCATTCTATTGGTAAAGACCTTCTGAATGTAGTTTTGACAATATTAGAACATCCACATGTCAAGATTATATTTTTATATCAATATAATAAATAAATATCTTTCAGATATCGATTTTATCTTTTTGTAATATTCTAAATCAAAATTTGATATGTGAGGTCAAAATAATATCCTAGGTTGGGTTAAGAATCTTCAAAGATAGTTTGATAATGTTAGAATATCCTGTGTCAAGATATGATATTCTAAATCAAAATTATGAATGATTAGGTCAAATTATGGCATCTCTATAGTAAAAGACATTCCAAAGATAGTTTCGACATGTTAGTAACAGTCTATGTCAAAGATTGTGATATTTATTTTAATATAATGAATAAAATACTTTCTGGTGTTAGTTTTATCTTTTTTATGATATCCTAGATTAAAATTATAATATCATAGGTAAATTATGACATCCTATTGGTTAAGGCCTATTAAAGAGTTAGTTTTCTACATTTTTAGGATACCGTGCCATGATTATAATATTTTATATTAATATATGAATACTTTGAGAGTATTTAAAAATTCAGATAATAGATATTGAATCGCAAATTTAGTGATTAGGTGATTTTAGGTAGTTTGGTGATAGGGGGGTTTGCGTAGGAGAGAGTCTAGGAGTGATGCAAGAGAGTGTGAGTGACGTCTTGGGGTGAGAGCTGGTTGAATGGTTGGGAAGTGAGGTAGTCGTGAGTGCGAAGTTATGAAGTTGTAGGTGGATAGGATGGGGGTGGGTAGATAGAGGGTGATGTGGTTTTAAGCTTTTTTGAATCCTGTAATTATTAACTATTTTAATGAATCGTAGCATAGTTTAAATAGACATCTAATCGTAGATAATTGGGTGTTATAGGGTGCGTAGATATGAGATAAAGTGAAGAAAGGACTTTGTATAGATAACATCTAAGGTGAGTTTAAGGTTAGTGAGGAGTGATGAGGGGGGGGGAGAAAAATATCTTTTGTATCATTCTGATATTTTTTATGAGTATTCTAGATCAAAGTTATAATATTATAGGTCAAAATTATGAATATCTTGTAGGTAAAAAGCCTTCTAAAAGTAGTTTTCGACAATATTAGGATATCTTGTATCAGTATTATGATATTTTATGTTAATATAATGAATAAAATTTTTTAGGTATTAGTTTTATTATTTTTAAATGATATCTTAGATCAAAATTATGATATTATAGATTCAAAATTATGATTTCTCTTGGTAAAAGGCCTTCCAAGAATAGTTTCGATAATATTAAATATCCTGTTCAGTATTATAATATTTTATATTTAATATAATAAATAAAACATCTCCAAGATATCTATTCTGATGGTTTTATGATCTCATAGGTCAAAATTATGACATCTGCTTCTAAAAGATATTTTAAAAGATAGTTTGGATAATATTATGACATCTTGTATCAAAATTATAATATTATATATTATATATATGATATGATATGTTAATATCTTCAAGAAACTTTATATTTATGATTTTCTATGTTATTTATGAATTTAAAAAAATTTTCTATACATCTTCTATAGATATTCCTGTAAATGATTAGATGGATAAGCCTTTATGTGATGGTTGTCTTGAGAATCCACCTTCTCCTAGTACCTTGTATGCATATAAGGATAATATAGATCCTCATGATAGATATGAATTCAATTTAGTTAACAGATGTATACAATTTTTACAATGACTATGCGAGAGAGTCGATTTTGGAATCACAACTATGTTGTAGTAGATCTAATAAAAAAAATGTATGTTGCTTCAAATATCTAGCATGGCTATAAGATGAAAAATCTAAAAAAATTTATGAGGGTGGAGGGTGGAGGGGCGGGTGGCTGGTGGCGGGGAGGGGTGACGGGGATGGGAGGTCAGAGGGGGAGGGGGAAGGAGGGGCGGCGCCGGTCGGGATGGAAGGAGGGGTGGCACCGATCGTGAAAGAAAAAGCCTCACCGACGATGAAGAGGAGGGGGAGAGAGAGAGAGATCGAACACGCACGAAAGAAAAGTAGAAAAAATTTGAAAATTTTTAACCTAACTTACAGCAGCGGTTATTAAACCGCTGCCATAGATCTACGATAGCAGTTATCTAAAATCGCTGTCATAGATCTATGGTAGTGGTTTTATAACCGCTGCTGTAGATCTATAGCAGTGATTTTTGATAACTACTGTCGTAGGTTGAAAATATTTTTTTTCTTATTTTTTTTCTAAATATTATATAATTTTAAAATTTAATATCCATCTTCACCGTTTATTATCTAAATAATTATCATTAGAGTATCGTCGCAAAAGATTGCCTCGATCCGATGGCCCTATCTTCATCGATTAGAAAAATTTAATTTCGATGATCATGAACGATGATGCAATGATCTGATAGATGGAGATCTTTGATAGATCTAAAAATTTGTAATGATGATCTCGATGTTGTTTGTAGCATATTATCGAAGTTTCATTTTAATTGGATATCGCTATCATAATCAATTTAGTATGGAATGATTTTGATCGTTAAATTAGAAACAAACGATCAAAGGATTAAATAAAATCTGATTATGAGATAATTTTTTAGTTAAATTATTTTTATTATAATTTTAAATATTTTATATGATGATGATGGCAAAATTTAAATCATTTTCGTATAAACTTTTCATGTTAAGTAGATATTGCAAAAGCACAAGCATAAAAACTAGTGAAGTTTCAGAATGGTTATCAGGAGATGTAAATTATTCTTCATCTTATGAGTTGAATTTTATAATCACCATCTTAAAAAATAATTAAAATAGTAGCTAAGATCATTTATAAAAAAATTATCTCATAATCGGACATCGTTTGGTCCTTTGATCACTCGTTTATCATTTAACGGTCGAAACTAACCTATACTAAATTGACCAAGATAACGATATCTAATTGAAGTGAAACTTTGATAGTATGCTACAAACATCACCGAGATCATCGTTACAGATTTTTAGATCCATCGAAGGTCTCCATCTATCAGATGATTACATCGTAGTTCGTGATCTTCGAAATCAAATTTTTTTGATCGATGAAGCTAGGGTCATCGGATCGAGGCGATCTTTTATGACGATACTCTAATGATAATTATTTAGATAATGAATGGTAAAGATAGGTATTAAATTTTAAAAATATATAATATTTAAAAATATATATATGGCATCGGTTATAATTAACCGCTGCCATAAATAAGTTTATAGCAGCGGTTCATACTAACCGCTGCTATAGGTCCGACTTATGGTAGTGATTTCACTAATCGCTACTATAGGTCCGACCTATAGCAATGGTTACAATGAATCCCTGCTATAGGTCGACCTATAGCAGCGGTTTTTTGTAACCGCTGCCGTAGGTTCGACCTACGACAACGATTTTTGTTAACTGCTGCTATATGTCAGATCTGTAATAGCAGTTATAAAAATCACTGCCATAGATCTGACCTATAGTAGCAATTAATGAAAACTACTACAGATATTCAACGTAGACTGCAGCCATCTATAGTTGTATAGTATTCTGCAGTGCCATGGACGCATTATTGGGGATCCATGCTCCCCTTCTTGTGGTCATAGCTGCTGTACTCATCCTGCATCAATAATGATGCAATTAATTCTTTCCAAAAAAATAGTGATGCAATTAATTAATATAGCTATAGTAGGTTCTCAGGAGTCAAGGGCAAGCATTGGATATTCTTTTTTTTTTTTTGATGAAAAGAGTTAGGGAAAACCTAACCCATATATTGTTGTATTAGGTAAGATTAAAGCATACAGAATATCGATAGCATATTTACATATGTATTAATTATATGTAGTGAAGATGGTAGATTCAGAGCTACTGAACTTTATCAATGTCTTAATCTAAACTATTTCCCTTCCATCTAGATACAGTTGATATGGTGTTTTTTCATTTGCTTGATCTAGTGATCTTTATATATTCTTTCTATCCAGTTGTAGGTTGTGAACTGAACTAAACTTCAAAAGATTCTTTGCTGAATGTCCATTAACTAAATTATAGTGGAATGAAGTACTTTACATAGCTCTGCTGCCAGTTTTAATATTGTGCCATGTTAATATACTCTGTCAAAGTGCTTCGGGTTTTCTGAATAGGCTCTATAGTCTCTACACTGATATGTTCTGTCCATAAATAGAATAGGCTGGCCGTTTGCAAAGCTACCATTTGCGGGAGATATGCATGATAGTTTAAAGCACCTTTTGTTCCGTTCCTTCCAAATACACCATAATCCCGTTGCGAGGAGTGTTGAAAGGCCATTTTTCAATAGATCGTCTGATCGTTTGCTATTCCATAGTAGATCTTGGATTTGTGGGAGCTCTCTGAAATGAAGCTGTCCCTGAAGAAGTGACCAAACATTTCTTGAGTAAGAACATTGTAGAAACAAGTGGTTAGTTTTCTTTATGTTAGGGTCGCATAGAGGGCTGCTGTTATTATCCTGCCACCCTCGTTTGATAAGATTTGTTTTTGTCAGAATTTTGTCGAGAAGACTGAGGTAAAGAAAATACTTAACTTTCTGCGGGATTTTTATCTAACAACCATGAATCTTTCCAAAATAAGATTTGCTTCCCATTTCCTACTATGAATTTTACTAGTGCTTGAAATAAGCCTTGTACCTTCAGCGTGCTTCTCCAAAACTCTGATAACTTCCGAGTGGTTGGTCGTTTCAATGAGATAATTTGGTTGCTACAGTATCCTATTTGGATTAGTTCTCTCCAAGGTTTCCGATTATCCTTAAATGCATTCCACCACCATTTACAAAAAATAACTTGGTTTAGGATTTTCAGATTGGTGATTTCCATTCCTCCGACTTGTTTTGGGCGACAAATCGTTGCCCAATTTAATAGATTAGAAAAGCTCTGCGTAATTTATCAATTTTTTTGATTGATCCTACCGGCAGAATAAGATTTGTGATCCAAAATAGTACTAGTGGAGAAATGACAGCATTCAGTAATATTGCTCTTCCTGCCATTGTGAGTAGTTTAGCTTTCCATCCTGTCTTCTCTATAAGTAATGACCAGTCATTTGCTCGGAGTTTTTTTTATAGTGCAAAGGCAATCCCAAGTAGATTAGAGGAAAGTCTGCTATTCTACTTCCAAGGATTTCTGCTAGTTGATCTCTGATAGATTGGGAGATGCCAATGCTCAAAACGGTGGATTTTTCAAAATTGATTATGAGTCCCGATGGCAACTCAAAGGAGTAGAGTATAAATTTTGATGATGTAATGTGCTCTCTCCGATCGCTGCAAAAGATGAGCGGGTCATCCGCATACTGAAGAGTTTGCAAGAAGTTAACGGGCTTAGCTGTGCTAATACCTTCAATAAGTTGATGCAAGGATGCCGTTTTAAGTATTCGGTCTGGTACATCAACCACCAAAAATAAGAGTTGTGGTGATAGTGGATCTCCATGTTTGTGGTTGATTGTCTTCCCCACTGTTCTGTTAATTAAGATCGATGATTTTACGGTTGATATAATATCATAAATCCATCTACACCATTTGCTTCCAAATCCTCTAGCACTTGGGAGATCTAAAATAAAAGACCACTCCACTCTATCAAAAGCCTTCTCAAAGTCCAGTTTCTCTTCTGTTTGGAGGCTACTGCTTGTGATATGACCTCCTTGGCTGCTGCAAAATTATTTGAGAGGGTTCTGCTACGGATAAATACTGATTGGGTAGGTGAGATCATGCTATCAAGTTTCTTGGCAAGCCTTGTTGATAAAACTTTTGATATGATCTTTACAATACCATTCATGAGGCTGACTGGACGGTAATCTCTTATCGTGCAGTTGAACTCCTCCTTAGGAATAAGAGTTATGTAGGAGTAACTGATTTTTTCTAAAGTTAATTGGTGATTGTAAAAGTTGTAAACCATCCTTCGTAGTTCAGATTTGATAGAGTTCCAATAGTATTTATGGAACTCGAATGAGAATCCATCAGGTCCAGGTGACTTTTCTGATGCTAGATGAAAAATTGCATCTTTGATTTCTTCTTCTATGAATGGGATCTCCAATTCAAGCATTGGATATTCTTGTCTAACTCCTCCTTTTATCATGGCATCCTTTAGGTTGAAAAGTTCACAACAGGTGAAATGGGACTTATCTTAATTGTTACACCTTATCTCTTTAGCAATCATACTCAATTACAAAAATTCATCGCAAATATAATTTTCTATCGCCATGTTTGCTTGTAGTGGTTTTAGCATTATATAATACATCACAAAAATTTAAACCCAATAATCATAATATTATACATGAATTTTTTTCTTATGGATGAATTTCCTTTTTTTTGCTCTTAAAAAATAAAATAGTGATTTCAAAATAAATGCTAAACCATTTCATATAAAAAATTCTCTAAAGTTACGTACAGGAAATATGATCCTCTAAAAAACATAAAGTTATTTCATAAGTTTTCCATTTGGTTTGATTCCTCAAATGAAAAGAACTAAACTAGGCATTTAAATTAAATAATATCGATCCTCTATTTTAATTAAAAAAGGAAAAAAAGACAATGTTGATCTTTTATAAAAGCTCATAGAAATTCTAAAGATTATTTGAAGGAGAAGCTTCTCACCTACTTTGAGGTGGGGCCAGGAGTTAGCTAGGGTTCTTAAAATTATTGTTATGGGTAGGACACCTCTTCTGCCCAGTTTGGTGTGAAGTGCCATCCAATGGAATGCTTTGAGAGCTATGTGAAGTACCATGCAACATGCAACAAAAGAAGATCGATCATTCTTTTGCACAAAATATACAATGTTTTCTATACGATACGAATGCAATTATGCTCCTGAAGGAATATTTGTTGATTTATGTGCTAAAAGGTAAATCACAAATATATATAAATATACATGGAACTCATAGTTTGACTTAAAATGTTAAATTATTGAGATGACCCATGAAGCTACAAACATTTTATAATTGATAAATAGATATTACATGAACAATGTAATAAATCTATATATCTTCCAGTTCCCATGCGAAACAGAGAGTATGCTCTCTATCCTTTTATGTAGGAACATATATTGATGGGAAGAATATTACCATGGTTTAATATTTGGAAAGCTACAAGCAAGGCATATCTAAAGCTTTTTTTCATTCAATCTTCTAACAAGAAGGCATATATGAAGGTGGAGGCAACAATTGGGTTTGCGGGCTCGCACCGTTCTTCACTACGAATGTAGTAGCCATTCCCCAGCTGACATGGCGATCCAAATGGCAATGCATGAACCAGACACCTGAACATGTTATCCTCTTTCTTTCTTTTATTTATTCACAATTCACAAATGTTGGGTAAAGCATTTAGCATCTGTAGCAAAATACAATACAAATTAATAAAGATGAAACATGTTATCCTCTTTCTTTCTTTTATTTATTTATTTTTTTATGGGGATAAGCTTGAGTAAATTGGTTAATTAGGTCAAACTACTTGAATACACAACATTATTCTCATCAAGCATCAATAATGATGCAATTAATTCTTTTCAAAAAAAAGTAGTGATGCAATTAATTAATATAGCTATAGTAGGTTCTCGGGAGTCAAGAGCAACTATTGAATATTTTTGTCTAACTCTCTCTTTTATCATGGCATCCTTTAGGTTGAAAAGTTTACAATAGGTGAAATGGAACTTATCTCAATTATTACACTCCATCTTTTTAGCAATCATACTCAGTCACAAAAATCCATCACAAATTTTCTATCACTGATGCCATGTTTTCTTGTAGTGGTTCCTGCATTATATAATACATCACAAAAATTTAAACCCAATAATCATAATATTTTAGATGAATTTTTTTCTTATGGATGAATTTCTTTTTCTTTGCTCTTAAAAAATAAAATAGCCATTTCATATAAAAAATTCTCTAAAGTTACATACACCATACAGGAAATATGATCCTCTAAAAAACATAAAGTTATTTCATAAGTTTTCCATGTAGGTTTGATTCCTCAAATGAAAAGGAACTAAACTAGGCATTTAAATTAAATAATATCGATCCTTTATTTTAATTAAAAAAAGAAAAAAAAATAATGTTGATCTTTTATAAAAGCTCATAGAAACTCGAAAGATTATTTGAAGGAGAAGCTTCTCTCTTACTTTGAGGTGGGGTCAGGAGTTAGCAAGGGTTCTTAGAACTACTGTTATGGGTAGGATTCCTCTACCCAGTTTGGTGTGAAGTGCCATCCAATGGAATACTTTGAGAGCTATGCGAAGTGCCATACAACACGTAACAAAAGAAGATCGATCATTTGCACAAAAAATACAATGTTCTCTATACGATACGAATGCAATTATGCTCCTAAAGGAGTACTTATTGATTTATGTGTTAACTGATAAATCACAAATATATATAAATATACATGGAACTCATAGTTTGACTTAAAATGTTAAATTATTGAGATGGCCCATGAAGTTACAAACATTTTATAATTGATAAATAGATATTACATGAACAATGTAATAAATCTATATATCTTCCAGTTCCCATGCGAAACAGAGAGTATGCTCTCTATCCTTTTATTTGGGAACATATATTGATGGGAAGAATATTACTATGGTTTAATATTTGGAAAGCTACAAGCAAGTCATATCTAAAGCTTTTTTCATTCAATCTTCTAACAAGAAGGCATATATGAAGGTGGAGGCAACAATTGGGCTTGCGGGCTCGCACCGTTCTTCACTACGAATGTAGTAGCCATTCCCCAGCTGACATGGCGATCCAAATGGCAATGCATGAACCAGACACCTGAACAAATATTTTCAAAAGGAAAAAATAAATATTTATGTGCGAAAAAAAAACTTGAAAAAAAAATACTTTCACATCTCTATCGAGGAAAAGTTAAAGGAAAGTTTGGGAACAAGACATCGTCAATTAAGTATTGTAAATGGAGAAAAACTTTTAAATCATTTTGATTTCATAAAGTCATGATAAAATCAAGAAAAGGTTGCACGCAACTTAACCCATGGCACTTCTAAAAGCCTAGTCAGCCCATGCCCAAAAACGTGAAGAAAGGAAACCAAACTCACCTGGGTTTGCAGCCCTGAACCGGATAGCGGCCCACCCATTCTTGGGCACTCCAACCGTGTTCTCAAGTGGTGGGTCCACCAGGTTATAGCTCTCCGGGTCCTTCTCCTGGTCAAAGTTTCCGAAACCCCGTCCCACCACGAAGAATCTATGCCCATGCAAGTGCAAGGGATGGTTCTCCCCAGCCAAAATGTTGGTCCCCTGGAACACTATCTCCAAGCTAGTATTGTACTCCAAAACCCTAACCTCCGTCGCCTTCATCGTAAACGACGGCAAGTAATCTCCGGTGAAGTTGAAGTAGAATGGCGGCTCGCTTGGAAACCCCGTCCCATAGACTCCGCTGATGTTCCGATAGTAGGCATCGAGGACATCGATCGGTGGCAGAGCAAAACTTATGTTGTTGAGGCTAGCGGCAAACCGGTTTCCGTTGGGTCCCTCGCATGAGCTGTTGGGGCATAAAATCTCATTGACCGATACCGAGATGATGATCCGTTCATCGATGGTTTGCGGGACATCCACCGGGTGGTCTTCGCTCGCCAGAGACCGGAGGTTGGCTGTGAAGTTGGTCGCCGAATCGGTGTCATTGTACGATGGGAGGTAGGGGAGTTGCGGTGACGTCGATGAATTACTGGAGCCATTGATGTACTCTATGATTGCTGTCGTGATAGTGTTGTCGAACGGGACATTAGCCGCACTCGAGTAGGCCGAAGCTGCCATGTAGTAACGATTGTTGCTAGAGTTGGCGACAGGTTGGTTGGCCTCAAGGAGAAGGTCCATGGTCTCGCCGGGCGTGATCATGATGAAGTCGGTCGTGAAGGGCTTGATGTAGCTCGCATCAGTGCCGACCACGGTGAGCCGGTGTCCGGCAATGGCGAAGAAGAGCTCTTTGTTTATGGCTGCATTGACCACTCGGAGGAGGTAGGTCTTGCCAAGCTCCACCAAAGCTTTGAATGTTCCTATATATATGCACGGTTAAACAAAATGGTAAGATAGACTGCAGGCACACTAGCGAAAGAAGTATGGCTGGATGAGAGAGTGACACGTGGGAGTTTACCTGGATTGGAGCAGTCGTAGAGGTCGCCGGGTTGGCCGTTGATCGTGTAGGCATCGGATAATTGCGGGCTACCGCCGGTGAGGAGAGCGTCCGCTATGACTTCACTCACGTTGGCGTTCCACCATTGTCCTGTTAGGAATTCATACAGTAACGAAATGGTCGAGATTTTATCATCTCCCAGTGAATCAAATTTAAGAAACCTACTTATATTGTATCCATGAAAAGTTTCACGTTGACCCAGTCAATATGCTGACGTACCGTTGCTACGTTAGTAGCTAGGAGCGGGATTCTCTGCGGTACTTAAAAATTACCGCAGAGTTGGCAAAAAATTGTAGCTATCGGAGTTGGCAAAAAATTGTACGTGCATGGGTATAGCCTCACTTGAAGAAGTAGAGGAAGAGAAGAGGATGTACCTAGAATGATGGGTATCTCCTCGTAGGGCTGGGGGAAGGGGAAGGTGGTGCCGTTTCGAGGGTACACTATAATGGCTCCATGTACCGTCGCCCGATCCCAATCACTGTGGGCGTGCCACCACATGGTCCCTTCCTCATCAGAGAGCAGGATGGTGTACGTGAAGTTTGCTCCAGGCTGGATTGGACACTGGGTGATGTATTCCGGGCCGTCGGACCATGGATTCCTTGGCTGGTCCACTCCATGCCTAAGAATTAATGGTACTCCATTAATTATAGGCATTCAGTGGTTTCAAACAGAAGTGCTCAGAGATTTGATACGTGCCAATGGATGGTGATGTTGTACTCTGCATGGTTGGAAACACTAACGATGACGGTGTCTCCCTTGCTGGCTTTGATGGTTGGGCCTGGGAACTGGCCGTTCACCGTCAGGATATTCTTGGTGTGACAGAGCCGAGTATAGGGAGTTTCTTCTATCTGCAGCAATTAGGTAATCATCATAAACTATGGGAAACCTACTCAAACTTAATTATGCGTCCACCAATTCTATATTTGTTTGCAGGCAAATGTGAAATTGAAATTCTATATAGGAGAATGGAAGTGTGTGCTATTTTTCCATGGGGAAGTTTTATAGAAGACAGAGCTGCGGACAAAACTCTTGATGGAAAAAAGTACATGTAGACCGACTTCATTGCGAGCATAGCTTTGCATATAGGCAACGCAAAACAAGACTATATCTAATGGTACTTAAGGCCTTGGCCTCTCCTCATTAGCCTTTTGATCCAGGACCGACTAATGCGTTGGACCAAGCCACGACATTGGCATCTCTTCTAACAATCAAGATCCTCTATTGCCCGCGCACCGCAAGTACTGTTTGCCCTTGGGTGGCTACGGCCATATTCAAAAAATGTGTGCATGGTAATTAATGATAGACTGCAACCATCCATAGTTGTATAGTATTCTGTGGTGCCATAGACACATTATTGAAGATCCATGCTCTTTTTCTTGCGGTCATAGTCATGCACATCCTCGACAGCATGCAGCCATCATCATGTGATGGATGGCTGTGTATGAATGTACATCCATTTCGTGCAGTCGCATGCAGGCATTCATCATCTAATGGATGATGGGCTGTGCACCACCGTGTGGTGTACAGAGGATCATCAGTGCTTTGGATATAGACATAAGCCCCTAGCTAGAAAAATTAAAGAAAAAAAAAAAAAAAAAAAGCATAAAATAGCCATATTTATACATAAGCCTGGGCTCATATTGCATCCCAATCTTTTCCATGAAGATACCCTATTTAATTAGTATGGAAAAACTTCAAATGGCGATACTGGTTGTGTTAATTAAACTTACCACAAAGTCATAGTATTGAGTGGTAGACCAAACCGGGCTAGCAAGTAGACCACATGACACCACAAATCCGAACGACTGCATGATGAAAACCTTAAGGATGCCCATAATTTGACAGGAGGAGAGAAGAGAGGAGGGAGAAGAATTTTTCTATATGTTGTTTGGCCTTTGAGACATCCTCCATGCCGTATTTATAGAGGCAACTGTTAGCATGGCTACGGAAGTTGCAACAACATGAGTAGTTCAAATGGTTTGGCATACGCATTCATTCACGTTTATTTAAACGCAGTAATCCCTTAACATGTTTTTTTTGGGTACAAAAAAAAAAAAAAAAATTTCTCAAAACCGCTAGAGGAATGCTATCAAAGGCTCTAGTGCGTACTACTCTTTTATGGTTTCGCTGGATTCTACTAATTAATTTTTCGAAAGTCAAAATACTTTTCGGTCAATGGATATATTTTTTCACAACGTGGAGGCGCTTTGAGTTGGTTCGAGCTCGGAGCTGAGAAGCGAGAAGCCCTATTCTAGTTTCTGGTAGCCTTCCGACTTCGGGTCAAGGGACCAACTGGATGATCATACAACGATAAGAGAGGGCTATGCAACGGGTCCCGGGATTGGATTTTTGGGATAAAAACTCAATGATTATATTCTTATAATAAATACCAGGTTTATTATTTACCAAAAAAAAAGAACAGATTTATTCTCTCCATGGACGTAGGCGGAATTTTGCCGGACCACTTAAATCTTACTGCTTTGACTCACATTATTATTTCACTCACATAATTTACCAAAAAAAAAAAGAACAGATTTATTTTCTTTTCTATCACATTATTTGAAGATTGAGATTATTGGCGTATGCTAAAGGGTAAAAGGACAATAAATATCTTTTTTTCTTAATTATTTAACCATCATGTTCCAGCTGTATCCTGCATTCTGAATCTTGTTATTCAAAATATGGGCATAATGGTACGAAGGTCGAGTGCTGTTGCAAAACCAAAAGTCTACATATTTATTTGTAAGAATTAACAGTTATTGTTCATTCTTCTTCAAAATCAATAAATAGTTAAATGAAAAAGGTGGACAAGAAATAAAGCCCTCGTCAATCTCCGATGTATATATCCAAGAAAAAGCCCATCAATCAGATGGTCAATAATATCCAAATGATTGATCACCACAAATGATCATGATCTAGCTAGGAAGTTGACAAGATTAACAACTCAAAGCCTTGGACTTTGCATGGTAGGCAGATGCAACCAAGCCGTCCTTCCGGATTCCTATGCCACCTTCAATTTGACTTTGGACGACGAGATGGTCAAGATTAGCAGGCCTTGCCTACTTTAGGCTTCCATCATGCCAAAACTCCAAATCAGCCTGTGGGCTTTGAGGACCCACGCCCGCCTCCCAAACGACAGCTGGCCCATCGTCTTCGCCGGTTGGTTTAATTATCACCATTACAAGGAATTGCATTATAATGGTGCCCCAAGTTATTGTTAATTAACAGCTTATGCCTATTATTTATAATGACTGCAATTGGCCATTTTAGCAGAAAATAATGGATGATGAGAAACAAAATCGCTATTTATTGGTAATATCTTTATTTGTTTATAAAAAATGTTATCACGAACAAAGGCTAGGACAAAAAATGATATAAAATGCACTTGCATGTTGCCTGCTAGTGTCATTTTAATAAAAATAGTGGATGGCACTAGCAGAGGAACGTTATAATATCAGGGGCAAGAAAAAGAAGGATATATATATATCTGTGTGTGTGTGTGTTGCCTGCCATGCATTCAAATGCCAAAATCTACTTATGAGCTAGAGGTGAAAAAAAACCATTCCCATAAAACAAAACAAACAAAAAAGTTATATATATACTTTCCTCTAGAATTTCCTCACAAAAATTGTTTTAAATATCTTCGCAAAAGAAAGAAAGTTAGAAATCTGGCATCTCATTCACATTGTTGTAGTTAAAAACTTAGCACTTAAAATATTATCCACTTTAGCCTATGGGCCATTTTGTTCCTTTAGATTTCAAGTCAAAAGATGCTTCACATAAAATGAATGATCTCTTCTTATATAAGTCGGAGTCCCCTTAAGTCACAACCAATATGGAAGTAATGATGCCCTCTTTCCTACACCATAACATAGCCTCCTAGTCAAGAGGGGTCTATATATAGATAGAGATAGTCCGTGTACGAATGAAAGGTATCCCACAATCATAGAAGTGATCTCCTACTTCGGGTGCCATTGTTATGGCCAAGAGCTAATTATGATTCGGCATGTAAGATATTATCCGCTCTGATCTATGAACCTCATGATTTTATCACTCTATTTTTCGATCCAAAAGATGCCTTATATGAGATGGATGGTCCCTTTCTATATAAACTAGAGTCCTCCTTAACTCGCAACTAATGTAAAACTAATAATACCCTATCTCCTATACTATAACAGGTGTAATATTGGGTTCAAGAAACTTTGACGGCCTAGAAGGATAAATTTGGTTAAAACTTAGGTTCTAGTTATATCTTTCATGCAAAAGAGCGATTCACTTTTTTTTGCGATGTCAATCATTTGGATTACACCACGGTGACTTCAAGATCTATACAAATAGATGGAAAAAGAGATTGAATACCTATAATCATTTTTCTTATAGATACAACCCAAACCCTCAAAGTTTTGGACTCGTAGTCATTTTTGCAGGTAAAAAACATCATGACATGAACAAACCTACACATATTGTATATAATATATATTATATATATTACATATATAAAATATTTTATATAATAAATGTTGCATTAAAAAATATTTTTATACATATACTTACTACTGATCTATCACCGGCAAATTTTATTTATTTAAATTATAACTAGATCGGATTAATCAGCAGCTACTTGCCTGATTTTTAGGGTACTATTGATTGTTTTATTAGACAATTAAGAGTCTGAGCTAACTCCAACTCACTTAATCACAAACATCACTTTACGTATGGAAAGGTGTGAGATTGGGCCAAAAAATGGGATAGGGTGGGGCTTCGATGGATGTTCATGATTTGGCTTCATCCATAACTTAAGACCACAAGTTTAATTCGGGAAAGGCTAGATTCATGCCTGGTGGAAAATTTATTTGTTAAAGTTGGTTTGACTGTTGTCTGGCGGAAGTCTCATGCCTGACCTAGCTTCCACAACATTCTACATATATAGCAAAGCAATGACTTATTTAAATCTATGCCAATTCCTAAGGAAAAATTATGGCTACGAGTCATGTTGTGGTTCGGGAGAAATTATATTTTACATGGCGTGCGCTACATTGCCGTACACAGCACCAATTACATTGCTGATTCCAGATATTGGTCGCCGGAATCCTGTTCCAAAACCTTCCTTCCAACTTCGATCTCTCCCTCTTACATCCTTCCCGCTCTCCCTACTTTGCTATATACCTCAATAATCCGTCGCCACCGTCCAGCCTTTGGTACGTCCTCCGCATCCATTACCCCTTCGCTCCCTGCCTATCGTACATCTCCTCGCTTTCGCCCTTCTTTGCTTGATCTCTGTGAGATCTGTGATAATGGAGGTTCAATTTAGGGATGAAAAACAATAAAAATAAGAAAGTATTTGTAAGAATTTTCTATAATTAATTTTAATTAAAAAAAATTATAAGCATAGAAGATTGAATTGTATCATATGTCGGTGAGCACATCAAAGATGTAGAGCGCACCTATCACCCGATCGATCCACATGATCGAATATCATAATTTTAATATACAATATCATAATTTTGATGTAGAATATCATAATTCTACATTCATAAATATTTTTTATGATAGAATATTATAATTTTAATATATAATATCATAATTATGCATTTATAATTTTTTTTATAAAATATTATAATTTTAATTTAAAATATTAAAATTTTAATTTATAATATCATAATTCTATGTTCGATAATATTTTCTGTAATAGAATATTATAAAGTTAATCAATAATATCATTATTTTGATCTAAAATATTATAATTTTATATTCGTAGATATTTTTTATAGCAGAATATTATAATTTTAATCTATAATATCATAATTTTAATATAGAATATCATAATTTTTTATTTAAAAATATTTTTTTAATAAAATATCATAATTTTAATCTATAATATTATAATTTTAATCTAAAATATCATAATACTTCATTTAAAAATATAACTTAACGTACAAAGCTTGAATGCTTTATAATATCCTTGTCAACATGTTTAATGAGGCTCACTGGTCACACCCTCCAACTTAATTATTAGAGATTGGAGATTTGATTCTTAAATAGTGTATATCTAAAGGTCTGGATCTGAATTATTATAGTGCGAAAGGATTTTTTTTTTCCCCTCTCTGTTTCCAAACTTAATAGGAAGCAAGTGAATGAAAATGGATGGAAGAGACAGACATATTCAAACAAGTCAAGGCAACTCCATCTGCCAACCATCTCTCGCATCTTGAGAGCTATGGGTTCTTCCCTATTAAGGATTGGCACCACCATCATCGTCTTTAAAACCACCTCCATATAATGAATATAACATGTAAAATGAGAGTTACTCAAGATCTAAAATTTCAAATTTTATCATCCATTCGACTCACATGCTGATATTGTTTAATACATAACATCCCTATTAACGTATCAACATGCCTTAAGTCATCCCTGTAGATGATATGCTATCCTCTTGATTTCTAAAATTGAGAATGCATGCATGGAGTTAAACATGCCAAGAAATCCATGGTCAGATGGTCTAGCATACATCACGCAGTGCCCAATTTAGTCAATTAAAAGTGTTTTAAATACACAATCTTGCTGTCAAGCGAGGAAGGGACTGTTTGGTGGGACGATTGCGATCGAGCCGCAGCTCATGGAGCCAATGTTGTCTATCCCAAACCTCCCAAGTGTTACCCGTTCAGGTTCCATCAGGAATTCCTCCTCATACTTGGTTTATACTTGCCCTAAGTAAACATTATCCGGTGTTTTCACGCCCAAACAAATACACAGGCCATTTTTCTTCCTCTTTCTTTCCTTCTTTTTTTTCTCTCCTAGTAAAACAGACATGGATAATTTTTTCTACACCGCCTATGGTATAAAAATTCAAACATGGAGTGTACCGCCTTTTTCGATTGGTCCACTTGGAGCCCTTGTGGCGTGACGCGATGCCTATCGCTTTCCCACAGACGGCATCATCATTCTCTGTTTTGTAATTAATTTCGTTCTTTTCAAAAATATGAAAAATCATTTTTGCCCCCATTGCTTACCAAAGAAAAGAGGCTAAAATTTGTTTAAAATTTTATCGTCTTCTCTTTTAAAATATCTTTTCATTTTTCCTTCACTCTGGTGATAAGTATTTTTCTCGTTTCTTTTTTCAGAGAAGCGGAGCATATCGACCGGACCATCTCTGTGGTGAGTATTTTGACGTACTACAGAAGGTATTCTATTAACGTCTGGGAGCATTTTCAAATAACCAATATGATGAATATTTTATTCAGTTATGGCCCCTAAAAAGTTCGAGTTTAGAAGAGGTCGAGCAGAATGTAAGGAAGAAGATGACATGATCAAAAGAAGTATAACAATGGTTGTTTATAAGAGAGAGGATGCCCCTACAACCTCTAAAAGAGATAAAATAGAGGAAAAAGAAGAAGGTAAACTTCTTTTAAGGTTTAAGGCACTCCTTTCAAGATTTAGGGCATCCATTAAAATTTTTTTACTTTTTTGATTAATTTTAAGTTTCACAAATATCTGACTCATAGATGAAAATTATCATATTCTGTAGTAATACATGTTACGCCGAACGAAGTTTATGACATCGTGTATCAAAATCATGACCTTCAGGATCTAAAATTATCCTCAAAAGATATTTTACCAATGAGATGTTATAATATTATTATAGAATCTTATAAATCAGACCCAGGATGTCATAAAAATAATAAAAATTTTACTTAGAACGTACTTTATCTATAAAATATTATAATACTAATTCTTAATATCATAATTTTGATCTAGGATATCATAATATCATCAAAACTATCTTTGAATTATGTTTTACTAATGAGATGGCATCATATTAACATAGAATATCATAAAATTTAATCAGGATGTTATAAAAAATCCAAAAATTATACTTGAAAGGTATTTTACCTACAAGTTATTATAATACTAACCTACAATATCATAATTTTATCAGAATATTATCAAAAGTTTTTTCGAAAGATATTTAACCAATAGGATGTCATCATTTTAACCTACAATATCATACTTTTAACTCGGGATATCATAATTCTACTTTCGAGGATATTTCTGTATCAAGATATTATAATTAAGATTCTTAATGTCATAATTTTGATACAGAATATCATAATTCTATGTCCGATGATCTTTCTATTTGAAGATATCTTAATTTTGATCCTTAATATCATAATTTTGATACAAGATATCATAATTATACATTCATTGATGTATTTCAATGTTAGAATATTATAATTTTAATTTTTAATGTCATAAATTTAATATTAAATATCATGATTCTACTTTTTGAGATATTTCTATACCATGATGCATGTTATAATTTTAACATTATTATGATATTTTATATAAAAATAATAATATTTTTGGTAAACTTATGATATCATGTTGGCAAAACACTTCAATAAAATATTCTTTAAAAAAAATTATGATATCTTATTTCAAAATTATAATATTTTAGGTTAAATTTATGACTTTCTGCATGCAAATTTTTTTTGGATGTTTTAAAAATTATTATGACATCGTGTTCAAAATTATGATATTTTAGATAAAAATTATAATATTATGTAGTCAAAATATATTTTGAATATAATTTTTGATATTATTATAATATTCTATATCAAAGTTATAATATTTTAGATAAAATTATGATATTTTATTTAAAATTATGATATCATGTTGGTAAAACATCTTCGTAAGATATTTTTTAATAAAAATAATGATATCCTATATCAAAATTATGATATTATAAATTAAAATTATAATTTTTTTATATAAATTTTTTTTTGTAAGAAAGTTTTAGACTTTATTCTAACATCTTATGTCAAAATTATAATATTTTATATAAAATTTATAATATCTAATAGTCAAATTTTATCAGAATATGATTTTTGACATCATTACGACATTCTACGTCAAAGTAATGATATTTTAGATAAAATTATATATGATATTATAATTAAAATTATGACATCATATAGGCAAAATATCTCTCTATAAGATATTATTTAAATAAAATTATAAAATTTTTGATAAAAATTATGATATTCTAGATTAAAATTATGACTTTCTGTATGCAATATTGCTTTAGAAGAAAATGTTAGATATCGTGCATCAAAATTATGATATTTATTATAAAAATTATGATATCTTGTAATTAAATTACCATCCAAATATTATATTTGACATTATTATGATATTCTATATCAAAATGATGATATTTTATATAAAATTATGACATCATTCGATAAAATATCTTTGAAAGATATTATTTAAAAATAATAATGATATCCTGATTTAAAATTATGATATTTTAGGTTAAATTTATGATTTTTATATATAAAATTATTTTGGATGAAAGTTTTAGAAGTTATTATGATATTATATATCAAAATTATGATATTTTATATAAAATTATGATATCCAATAGTATAATTACCTTTTAAATATGATTTTTTATATTATTATAATATTTTATATCAAAATTATGATATTTGTTCTTAAATAATGCAATTGTGTTGGCAAAAATAACTTCATAAGACATTCTTTAGAAAAGATTATGATATCTTATATCAAAATTATGATATTTTAGATCAAAATTATGATTTTATCTTTCAAAAATAATTTTAAAAAAAAATTTTATACATTATTATAACATCGTGTGTCAAAATTATAATATTTCACCTAAAAATTATGATAATTTGGTTAAATCACTTTTCATATATGTTATTTTTAATATTATTATGATATTCTATTATGACATCCCATTAAAAAATATTCTTTAAAAAAACTATGGCATTCTATATCAGAATTATGATATTATAGTTTAAAATTATTAGTTTATATATATAAAAATTTTTTGGAAGAAAGTTTTAGATATTATTATGACATCGCTGACAAAATTATGATATTTTATTTGCAAATTACCTTCCAATGCTAGCTTTTCATATTATTATGATATTATATTTTAAAATTATGATATTGAATTTGCAAAATACCTACGAAAGATTGGCAATCAAAATATTTTGACATACTGTGTCCAAATAATAACATTACATGTTTAAATTATGATATTGTTGGCAATATTATATCCCAAAATTAATATATTGACAATGTTATGACATCCTTTTTCTTTGAATGACATGTTGTTTATTATTTTGAGATCCTATTGTTGACAATCTAATTCTTTCTTGCAGTGTCAAGTCAAATTTTTTCTTAGATATTTCAATGAAGGACTCTAATTTTTAAGAACTTCTGTAAATCTAGAGTTTATATTCAAAATATATGAAATATCGGCTTTTCTCCTACACACGTAGAGCACATTTGGAAGACTCCATTCAGTGCCTTTGTTAACATAAAGTACTTTATGGTAGATGGGATACTCCTCTCAGATATCATAAAATATCACATTGGAGGAGATCAATTCATTATTATAAAAAAAATAATAACATTCAGTGCAGAGAAAGTGGCACTAATTATCGATCTTTCATGTCATAGGATGAAAGTCTCAGTCACCGAAAAATATCCAAAGAAGAAGGAAAGGCTATTCAATAGATTTGGAAAGAGTTTGAAGCTGCAATATAAAGGATTGGAGTCTTTGATTGGTCAACTAAAATCATTAAAAGGAAAGAAGGATATTAAGGATACTGTCAAGCTTTGGATAGCATACATGTTCGTACTTTCTTAGCTCCAAAGTCAAACCAAATTTGTCCAAGATACATGATCTCATTTTTAGATAAGTTATCTCAATTGGGATCTTTTGCATGGGCCATTTTCATCAAAAACTTGGTGGTTGAGATTCTTTTAGAGATTGCTGACTACCTGAGGTTAGAAAAATCATGCAAAGCAAAGAGGGTTGACAAGAGGAGGCAACCCACTCTCCTTGGTTGTTTGGTAGCCCTCATAGTAAAGTTAAATCATATTATTTTTAGAATGCAGTCTTATTTTTTTTTTAAATTCTTTTATAGTCTATTTTATCAAAATGCTCATGTGCAGATCTGATTCCTAGAGTATACAAATATCAGAGCTCTATCTGATCCTTCGATATTTTCAAAATTGTTGAGGTGGTGTGACCGGAGAAAAAGAAGTCATGATAAAAATTTGACAATGTCCATCCCCACGAGGTAAACTGATAACAATAAGCTATCATAGAATATTATAGAATGCCATATATTTTTTAGACTGTCATATGATACTTTTCGAATATGGTTTTTGATATTATTATGTTATTTTATATCCAAATGATGATATTTTAGATAAAATTACGATATCTTATTGGCAAAATACCAACAAAATTATTTTTTATAAAATTTATGATATCATGTGTCAAAATTATGATATTTAAGATTAAAATTATGATTTTCTTTATGCAAAAATCTTTCAGAAGAAAGTTTTAGATATTATTATGATATCCTGCATCAAAATTAGTATATGTTATGTAAAAATTTTGACATCCAATAGTGACATTAACTCCAAAATTTATTTTTGATATTATTATGATATTTTATATCAAAATAATAATATTTTTATTAAAATTATGATATCATATTGGCAAAACACATCTAAAAGTTATTCTTAATAAAATTTATGATATTTTATGCTAAAATTATGACACTTAATATTAAAATTATGATATTTTTTGTGCAAAATTCTTTTGAAAGAAGGTTTTAGATATTATTATGATATCATATATTAAAATTATGATATTTCATATAAAAATTAAGATATTCAGTAGTAAAATTCTATCTAGAATATATTTTTTTGATATTATTATGATATTTTATATCAAAATGATGATATCTTTGATAACATTATTATATCTTGTTGGCAAAATACCACCATAAGTTAGTGTTAATAAAAATTATGATATTCTATATCAAAATTATGATAGTTAATATTAAAATTATGAGTTTTTTTATGCAATTTTTTTTAAAAAAATTAGATATTATTATGATATCCTATGTCAAAGTTATGATAGTCTGACAAAAGTTATGATATCCAGTAATAAAATTATCTTCAAAATATATTTTTTGGTAATATTATGATATTCTATGTTAAGATGATGATATTTAAATGAAATTATGACATTATAATATGAAAATATCTTTAAAACTTATTCTTAATAAAAATTATTATATTCTATGTCAAAATTATGATACTTAAGATTAAAATTATGATTTTTTTATTCAAAATTTTTTTGAAAGAAGTTTTAGATATTATTATGATACCTATGTTAAAATTATGATATTTCATGTAAAAATTATGACATCATGTAGTAAAATTATCTGTAAAATATTTTTTTAATATTATTATGATCTTCTATGTCAAAATGATGATATTTTAGATGAAATTATGACATCGTATTATCAAAACATCTTTAAAAACTTTATTACGATATTTTAGATAAAATTATAATATTTTAGGTAAAACACATTCGAAATATATTTTTTAAAATTATGATATTTTTTAATTTTTATTTTTTTATATTATCAGATCAAAGATGCTATTCGACCTATCCCATGAGAGTGCTAGCTTCTCAGTTCTATTGAAGAAAAGAAAAAGAATAGTTATAGCACTAATGAAGCAAAATTGGAGGAGTCTATTTCGGTTGGCTGTGCCATGTGTGCACAGCTAAGGATTAAAATTAAGGAACTTAGAAAAAATATCCTAATTCATGATAAGCTACTGAATTTCTTGATCAAAAAGGAGATCAAGGATAAAATTTGAGAGGAGGAAGAAGAAAATGGAGTTGAAGAGGAGGAAGATGATGAAGAATATGATGACATAGGATAACTGAAGGAGGAGGAGGAAAGAAAAAGTTTCAAAAAGAGGAAGGCGAAGGAAGAGGAGGTGAAGAAGAGGAAGAAAGAGGAAGAAGCAAGAAAAAAATGGAGGAGAAGGAGGAAGAGAAAGAAAGAAAAATGATAGAGGATAATAGAAAGGAGGAGGAGGAAAAGAAGAAAAAAGAGGCGAAAAAGAAGATGAAGAAGAGGGAGGAGGAAGAAAGAAAAAGAATGGAGAATGAAAAGGAGGAGGAGGAGGATAAGAGGAAGGAGAAAGAAAAGAAGAAGAAGGAGGAGGAAAAGAAGAATGAGGAGGAGAAGGAGAAGAAGAAGAGGGAGTAGGAAGAAAGAAAAAGAAAGGAGGAGGAGGAGAAGAAGATGAAGGACGAAGAAAGAAAAAAAAAGAAGGAGAAGAAGATGGAAGAGGAGAAGAAGGTAATGGAAAAGAAGAAGAGGAGGGAGGAAGAAAGAAAAAGGAAGGAGGAGAAGAAGGTGGAGGCAGAGAAGAAGGAGGAGAAAAAGAAGAGAGAGGATGATAAGGAGGGAGAAGAGAAGAAGAGAAAGCACGAGGATGAGAGAAAGAGAAAAGCATAACAAGAAGACTGATGTTGAGGATAAGCCAAAGATACTGATATATTCACTCAAGAGGAGGATAAAAAAAGAATACTGGATGTGCAAGACCTTTCATCTAATAAAAGATCCAAATTATGAGACCTGCCTACCAACAAAAAAAATTAAGATAATCACCAAATCAAAGAAGTACCACTTATAGATCTCTCAAATATATCAAGCGAACAACGAAATGAAGAAGAGGTAGACATTTTTTTTTTTCATCAATATTTTGAGATCTTCATACTATGTTATATTTTTTAACCTGATCTTTTTACATCAGGATTAATTGAGCATTTATAAGAATATCAAGGCAAAGGATCATTGTCTGAGGAGGATGATGCCATCATTGAAATATTCTTATCCAAAAGAATTACCTCGTAAGTGATTTATGATATCCATGACATCCTGTATAATATGGTACCTACTATTGATTTATGATATCATTGTATTTTTTATTACGGTGAGATTTCTTTCAATAATGCTGAAAGAGGTAGCATCACAAAGTCCAATATTTATGACCTCCTATTTGTAAGGATGATAATTGATGATGTAAGAATTCAGTCCTTTTTAGATCTTAATTTTCATTCTTTGTTCTAGACATTATGTATATTAATATAGTGTCTAATATTTTTGCATCATAACATAATGCTTTGCATGGATAGATAATTGATGTTGGGCAGGACTTTCTTCACAAAAAAATATAGTGAATGACTAGATTTATACCACAAGTACATTGTTGCTCCCGTAATGACAGTCGGTATGTGCATTCAATCGATAGCAACACATCATGAGCTAGCTGGGTATTATATCCTAAAGCCAATCGTCTAGGTTATAAACGATTGAGCTGAATGTAAAATATACTTGAATTATTAATGAATAAAATTATTATTCTGATATTTCATCACGTTTGTGCATCTTTCTATAATGAACTCTTCTGTGATGAAGTTCTTAGGACTATTTAATTAGACTCGACAAAGAAGAATTTATCGTTTAGTCCTTAAACCTATTCACGATCAAATAATATGTTGTTACCAAGGATGAAAATGTTTATTGAGTGTAGGTCATTATGTACTATATACGTTGGTTGTCCTCTCAACCAAAGAGTATGAAGATACTGGTATGGCATGTAAGTAAAATATAGAGATATATTTCACTGAATGTGATCCAACTACAGAGCTCTCTACTGTCAAGAGTTGCTTGCGAAAGATATGGATATAAGTATCTCTTGGATCTGAGATCACCATGGTGACTTGCAAGCAACTCACTGCACTTTGATATCGGACTATCTGAATTTTTAATTCAATAATAAAAGATTACTAGGTGGAGTTAAGTACTTATTTAGTCAGTGTGTTAGTCAAAATGGGATTGACCCCTCCAAATATTGGAGCAAATGCATCACTGTATTTCAATTTAACAAAACCTCGATCGAGATAGTCCATATGATGGATATTGAAATTTAAAATATAATATAGATAATTTTTTTAGTATTGATAGTTAAATCCTAGATCATCTTTTGAGTATTTGGATCATGTGAATGAATTATATGGTAACTATATGCCATAGGTTCATGGATGTTGCATTGTGACTTTTCAACCTATCTGGACATTGTGTACCATTGCTAGATGGTCACATCGATTAGTATAAGAATTGATTTCTGTACTACCGACTTAAAGTTTAAATCTATGGAGTCATACATAATAAGAGTTCCTACTTGATCCATGGCTGATCAAGAGTTTCAATGGTCTAAAACTCTATGGTCAAGAGTTTCACTGGATTGAGACTTTGTAATCGAGAGTCCCACTAGACTGGGACTTTGCTTTCTCGAGTTCCACTGGACTGAGATTCTGATATTATTGAAGAATTAATTAGCAATTAGATTGCTAATTAGCTCAATTTAATTGAGCGATGAGAATTTTATCAAATTTGATTGAATTTGATTCGATTGGATTTGACTCAATTAGGTTATGAGATGATCCGATTAGGTTATGAGATGACCTAATCGCTAAGAAAGATTAGATCCTGATTTGATCAGAGATTGGACTCAACTAATTTCTAATTTGATTAGATTTTAATTAGATTGGATTAAGCCTAATTTTGTTAGGTATATCTTAATTTAATTGGGTTTGGACAAAATCAATTTGGACAAGTTTGAATTTCAAACTTGAATTTCCCTACGCCATCACATTTGACCACGCCCTCTCCCTCCACACAAATTCAAAATTTGCATGAGTTTTCCCATGCTGGAAGAGAAGTGTGCACCATTTCATTTCTGCCTTTGACCTTATCCAATCATTGGATGATGTAAGATTCATTTGAATTTGAATTCAAGTGAGTAGGAGGTTGAAACAAGTTCAACATCCCTATCTTATCCATTTCCCATGCCACCCTTGGTTTATCGCCCAATTTTTGAATGGTTCAAAGTGAGGGTGCATAGATGAGAAGTATTTCTACATATTTCTCATGAGGGGTGGGCGTTGGAAGTGGATAAGGATCTACTTGAATTTGAATTCAAGTGGGAGATTGAAACAAGTTTAACCTCCCAAGCTTATCCCCTCCCACACAAGTTTCCCACATTTTTTTGCCCTTTTTAAAGTTAGATTTTTTTGTGCATGTGTGAGAAAGGGGAGAGCCTTCATGAGTGAGAATTCTAAAGAGAGGAGGGGCTTGTCCTGGGCATGAAAAAGTCTAGATTGAGAAAGAGTTTCCTATGCTAACATTTTCTCACATGCCACTTTTGTTTATTTTTCTCTCTTTGGTCACCTATTTAAAAAGGGGTTTAAGAGTGAGTGTATGGCAGAGGAGAGTCCCTCTTTCCATGAAAATTTATTTCATAGAAAAATTCCAAAGAGAGAGGGGGTGAGAGCATTTTTGGACGTCAGGATTTTTGGATGTGCAAAACCCTAGGATTTGGACTCAGGGTTCGGGTGGAGAGTTTGAATGCTGTAAGCATCGAATCTCTACCAAAATTTTTACACCACCTCATCATCCTCCATTCTTCATTTCTGACCTTTTAGAGTATCCAAAAAATTGAGAGAAGATCATCGATCATGATCGACGAAGATCGGCCATCGAAGGCTCCGGTGAAGAGCTAGCATTCCAGTGGAGCTAGTTGGGATTAGGAGCTCCATATAGACCGTCTATAGAAGCTGGACGATCGTGTGGCTGCATCACTATGTGAGGACATTCTTTTCAAAGATTTTAGATTATAGAGTTTGACTACTCGCGCTCAAGTATCATGTTCTAAACACGAATCGATCAATAAATATGATTTACTGATCGAGTGCATTTATTTTATAATACATATATAATATGTCTAGATTCTTGTATAGAATTTTATGATTAGATCATAGCATGAATAAATTAATATTAGATTAATTTTATCTTTTGCTATATTTTAAATTCAAAAAAGTTTTGAAAAGCATATCTCGAACCCTACACACTATTTCCAATAGGCATGATGAGAGAATTCATTTTTAGTGGAGTTAGTGATGAAGAGAAGAAGAAATTTAGGCTTCTTTTCAGCATCATCAATACAGAAAATATCCACTAGCACTTGGTGGTTATGGATATAGTCTAGAAAAAAATTATTCATCTAAACTCCATCAAGCACAGTGCCAAATATAAGGCTAATGCGAGAAAGTGGCATATGATCCAAGGAGCCATGTTCCACATATATTATGACAACACAGAAGTGAGTGAATGAAACATGAAAGAAGATGAAGACTACCCTTCTCAGCCTTCAGGATCTTTAGATTATGGTCTATACTGCTTGAAGTATATGAACTTTCTTGCTCGAAAGAATAGATCAGATAAAGAAAGGGCTCGAATAGAGAGTGACTGCTATCATCGACATAGTTGGAGCCTTCTGATAGAACAAATTTAATTTTTATCTTCAAATATATTTTGTTGAATTATAGTTGAAATCAACATTGTAAGAGTTATGAATTTTTTGTATGATATTGAATTTATCATTTTAAGAGAGTCAATTCTTTGCATGACACTCAGTACTGGATGTCAAACTGTATAATTATGAAAAGAGAAAATTCCAATTCAAAATATAATTTTTTTAACATTTTCTATTTGATCATATGTTATGAATACTGAATATATAGATAATTAGAGTGTTATTTATTATCTTGACTACAAAATATCGGTATTTCAAAATAGAATGTAAAAATTATGACATCAAATATCAAAATTATGATATTTTATGTTAAATTTATGACATTTATGTACAATAGATGCAGATATCCTATATCAAAATTATGATATTAAATCTTAACTTTATGACATCTAGTCAAAGAAATGTTCCTAAATGCTTGTTTATGACAGCAGTGTCAAAATTATGATAATATATATTAAAATTATGACATCCAATCTTAGTTAACGTCCATGAAGGAAGGATTATGAGAATCTTATTCAAAATTATGATACTGTATATTAAATTTATGACATCCCAGCTTTCCGAATATAGAATTATGATATCCTATATTGAAATTATGATATTCAATCTCAAATTTATGACATCCAGATAAAGAAATATTTCCAAATGCTGGTTTATGACATTCTTATCAAAATTATGACAATACAAGTTAAAATTATGACATCCAATCATAGTTAACATCTACAAAAGAAGGATTATGAGAATCTTGTTAAAAATTATAATATTGTATGTTAAATTTATGACATCCCAACATAGTGAACACCCCAAAATATAGAATTATGATATCCTGTATTGAAATTATGACATTCAATCTTAAATTTATGACATCCTATCAAAGAAATATTTTCGAAGCTGGTTTATGATATCCTTATCAAAATTATGATAATGTATGTTAAAATTATGACATCATAGTTAATATCTCCAAAAAAAGGATTATGAGAATCTTGTTCAAAATTATGATATTGTATGTTAAATTTATGACATCCCAGCACAGTGAACGTCCCGAAATGTAGAATAACTGATATCCTGTGTTCAAATTATCCATCTTTTAGGTTAAACTTATGGCATGATGTTATAGGAAACGTCCTTGAATGCAGTAATTATAGAAATATAAGATCCTGTATAAAAATTATATCTTCATTCATAAATAAATTTCTTGAAGCAAAAATTATCACATAATTACTGTCTGTGCAAGCAATTATTACAAAATTATGAAGATATTTCATTATTTACAACATATTTATAATATATTCTATAGTTTGATGAAACAAACAGTAATAAATTTATAACATATTTCTCCTTGGCCCTATCCTCCCTCGTTGCTCGTACGCTCCTCGCACACCGCCAACTATGCATCTTCCAGCACCAACTTTGATTGATTTTAGCATCGGCTCAAATCTGACGAGCCATGCATGGTTCGAGGCTGCCTTGATGCACAACAATTTTTAATACCTTTCAATCCAAGGCGAGTGTCAGACAAAACACCCATCTCGAGCTTCTGACATCGATCCAAATGGTGGAGAGAGAAACCCTCCATCGAGCAGCAGCATCGTGGTGATGGCATCTTTATCCGAAGTGAAGATGGATTAGATCCCCATTCTATGCCCAAAGTTAGTAGCCCTAACTTCTATTTATACAGGACCTGAGCATAGTGTGGTGCACCTAAGGATCCGCATTAATATTATTTTCTCTCTATTGTATCGTGTTGGCTGTACACATAAGCATCAAACTCATCCTATGTTAAAATTATGATATCAACATATAAAAAACTTATCCGAATGCAGAAATATGACATCCTGTAGTCAAAATTATGACATGATGGTACAGAAAACATCTTTGAATGCTGTACTTATAGAAATATGATGTTGTAGGTTTACAGTATGACATTCTATCATCGGTAACTTTCCTAAATGCAGAATTATGACATGAAGGATAAATCTTATAAAGTTAAATTTTAAATTATTGATTTCTATTATAAAAAATATTCCTAAATGAAGAGCTATGACATACTATGTCAAAATTATGATCTCATTGGACATACAGCATATTTCAACCTCAATATGATATTTCATTGAGATGGAAGGTTTAAAAAATCATCTATTACAATGTACATCACATAACCATAAAGAACATCGACAGGATTACAATGAGCAGGCAGACCAATCCAACCAAAACAATGATAGAAATATTAGCATGCAAACCATCCATTTTGATGCGAACATTGCCAATCATTGAGCCACAGTCCCATCTTCTTTAACACTTTCACCAGTAGCAAGTATTTTCTTCGATTTATAGAGAGCCAGGAATGAGGGGTACTAATCCACCGTCCACATTAAAATGCCATGTGTTGCCACCTTATCAGCTTGGAAAACTGCATCTCTAGAGTGAATGCAGGTTCTCTTAGTGCCACTTCTCGCAACATCAAAATATCGAGATTGACTAAAAAAAAAATTCTTTGAAAAATGACATAAAAAGAGATAAAAAGTTTTAAGCATAGAATCTCATAAATATGATGGTCAAAATCACTGAACGCATAAGTATGATATCTTGGCATAGAATATGTCAACGAACGTAGAATTATGACATCATTTATCAAAATTATGACATTAATAGTCAAAAGTATGACATCCTGACATCACGAACATAGAATTATGATATTCTGTATCAAAATTATGATATTTAAAGTAATGAATATAGAATTATGATATCCTATATCAAAATTATGATATTAATTATCAAAATGAAGATATCTTTGGATAGAAACTCTTTCCAAATGCAGAATTATGATATCTTATATTAAAATTATAATATTAATTATCAAAATTATAATATCATTGGATAAAAATATTTTCAAACATCGAATTATGATATCTTGTATCAAAATTATGATATTAAAGATCAAAATTATGACACATATTGAGAGAATCATTTTTAAATATAGAATTATGACATCCTATTTCAAAATTATGATATTAACGATCAAAATTATGAAACACTTAGACTGAAAAATACAAAAATATAGAATTATGACATCTTGTATCAAAATAATGATATTAAGGATCAAATTTATGACATCCTTGTACAACAACATTTCTAAATGCAGAATTATGATATTAGTATATAGATACTTCTCCAAATAAAAAATTATGATATTTTTTTATCAAAATTATAATATTAAAGATTAAAATTATGACATCACTATATAAAAAACTTTCTTGAATGCTTTGCCTACAAAAATATGACATCTTGTGTCAATATTTTGAAATCAAGCATAGAAAAAACTTTGCCAAAGGTCCACAAAATTTAACTTTTAACTTATAATGTTATATTTTTGACCTACAACATCATAAATTTATCTCAGTCTCTTATATTAGTTGGCTAGATATATAAATATCAAACTTTTCCAAAAATGGATCGAAGGACGGATGATTGGTAGAGGTTGTTTGTTGTACTACCTCCACAACTTCATGTGAAGTCATTCTTTATTTTTTAATAGGACTTTTACCATTTTCTTCAGTAGATGAATTTTTTGATATTTTGTCATCAGCTTTCTTTGACTTCTTTGATTTCTTCAACTTCTTTTCGACTCCACTTTTTATTCTTCTCTCTCTTAGTTGCCTCTTTATGGCAATATTAACCAAATCTTGGATAGAAAGTTCTGAACAATGCTATACTGAATAATTAGCATCTACTGCACTTCTGAATAATGGAGTCAGATTAGCCATCACTAGGTTAAAAGCATCTTTAGACATGGAGGCAACCTCCGCAAGTTTCATCATCCAATGACTCATCAAAGCATACCTATATCATAATTATAGTTATGATAGGATATCCAAATGCTAAAATAGGTTATCGTAATTATAGTTATGACATCATAATTTAATTATAGGATGAGTTATCTAGATTTTTTTGGTGCTTTTATCATAGAATTGAATATTGCAATCTTAAATATCGAATCGATATTTCATTTTCTTGTACCGTCTATTAAGAAAATACTTTTTAGGAATGCAAAATACTTCATTTTGATGGAGAACTAATAAGGCATGCTTGCATAAATATCCTCTGAACTCAAATGACTGGCACTAGCATTTCACTTCTTCCAATTGGCTAGACCATGAAACGATATAATTTTTGATAATCTTCTTTTTAATTCTGTTAACTTCAAATCTTTCAAATGACTTCATAGAATATGAAGTGAAACTGTCAAAATCTTTAATTAATTTAGCATTTGATGCAGCCATCTCAAGTACCTCATTCTAAAGTTTTTTGAATATGCGCCTAGTATACATATCAGCGGCTTGCCTCTCAAAAGGTGAGGATGTTTTAAGAAAAGCATTCGTTTGCAATAAGATATTATCTTGCTCATTTTTTGCTTCGTATCTTTTCTTCAATGCATCAACATACTTCTTAATAAATTTCTTTAGTATAGTCTTCAAATTAATAAATTCATCAAAAAAATGGTTTATGCTCTCACTCCTACTAGAGGAGGATGTACCTAGAAAGAAAGTTAAAACCAAAGAATATTAGTGATATAGTGTTAGTATTAATAGATATCATTGAAAACTTAGCAAAAAAAAATTTATGATTCTAATAAACCTGTAAAGAAGATATTCTTAAGATAGATAAGAACCCATTTATCTCGACATTCATAGAGATCATGCAATCAATCTATAGCCTTGCATTCTTCATATTTGTTCATGAGGTATTCCCTTTTTTTCTCAAAAGATTGTATATATAGTTACGGTATCATATACAGCCTCATCAAATTCAACCATAAATTTGGGATGCACTATGCATATATGGCCTACCTTTTTAGAAATTTTTTTCAAAATATGCCAAAGACAAAATCGATAACGTGCAATTAGAAAAATCATCCTTATAGCAGCGTCGATCATCTTATCCTGGTCAGTGATTATGGCATTAAGTACTTGGCTATCATTTTCATCCAGTCATGTCTAAAATTCTCATTTATAAGTCTTTGTTATCTTGTTTGACAATAATGCACAGCCAAGTAATGTGGACTGTCCATGATGGTTAATCCCAATAAATGAATAGAATGGCATTTGAAATATATTTATAAGGTAAGTGGAGTCAAAGATCAATACATCTGCAAAGTAAGTGAATGCCATTCTTAACCTTAAATGAATTCAGAACATAGACCTTAACTGCGCATTATCATTTAAGTCCAATGTATAGTAGAAATTTGCATTCTTAGGTTGCATTTATGTGAAATGGATAACTATTGACTGTGGATCTCCTTCTTTCAGCTGACTTTGATGTTTTCGATAAATGTAATTATGAGCATCCTTCTTTGTGAATTTTAATTGCCTTCTTCTTTCCTTCCTTATTGCGATGGCAGAGTATATTTGAGTTGTAGATATATTCATGACTTGCATGTTACTAATCTCTAGTTTTTGTAGGGTGCTAATCTTATTATGGGATTGTACAAAATGGATGATTGATATGGACAGCTCATGGTTGTATTCTAAAATAATATTATCCAATCTTCACTTATCGATCTTGGAATCAAGTCTGGTTTTTATTGATGCCTTACAATCAATTTTGCCGGTGTTCCTGGTATTCATGAAATTATCTAATTTTTTTAGATTTTTCTATCTTATAGCATGCTAGATATTTGAAGCAACATACATTTTTTTTATTAGATCTACTACACATAGTTGTGATTCCAAAATCGACTCTTCTCGCATAGTCATTGTAAAAATTGTATACATCTGTTACTAAATTGAATTCTATTCTATCATGAGGATCTATATTATCCTTATATGCATACAAGGTACTAGGAGAAGGTGGATTCTCAAGACAACCATCACATAAAGGCTTATCCATCTAATCATTTACAGGAATATCTATAGAAGATGTATAGAAAATTTTTTAAATTCATAAAATACATATGAAAATCATAAATATAAAGTTCTTTGAAGATATTAACATATCATATCATAATATTAATATATAATATTATAATTTTGATACAAGATGTCATAATATTATCCAAACTATCTTTAAAATATCTTTTAGAAGCAGGATGTCATAATTTTGACCTATGAGATCATAAAACCATCAGAATAGATATCTTGGAGATGTTTTATTTATTATATTAATATAAAATATTATAATACTGATACAGGATATTTTAATATTATCGAAACTATCTTTGGAAGGCCTTTTACCAAGAGAATATCATAATTTTGATCTATAATATCATAATTTTGATCTAAGATATCATAAAAATAATAAAACTAATACCTAAAAAATATTTTATTCATTATATTAACATAAAATATCATAATACTGATACAAGATATCCTAATATTGTCGAAACTACTTTTAGAAGGCTTTTTACCTACAAGATATCATAATTTTGACCTATAATATTATAACTTTGATCTAGAATATCATAAAAAATATCAGAACTGATATCTAAAAGATATTTTATTTATTATATTAATATAAAATATCATAAACTTGATATAGGATGTCATAATATTATCAAAACTATCTTTAAAAGATCATTTATCAATAGGATATCATAATTTTTATCTAGGATGTCATAAAAATATTAAAACCAAAAGTTAAAAATATTTTATTCATTATATTAATATAAAATATCATAATCTTGATATAGGATATTCTAACATTATCGAAACTACCTTCAAAAAGTTTTTCACCAATAAGATGTCATAATTTTGACTTACAATATCATAATTTTAATCTAGAATATTATAAAATATTAAAATTAACATCTCAAAGATATTTTATTCATTATATTAATATAAAATATTATAATCATGGCACAGGATATCCTAAAAATGTAGAAACTATCTTTAATAGGCCTTTAACCAATAGGATGTCATAATTTTAACCTATGATATTATAATTTTAATCTAGGATATCATAAAAAAGATAGAACTAACACCAGAAAGATATTTTATTCATTATATTAAAATAAAATATCACAATCTTGACATAGACTGTACTAACATTGTCGAAACTATCTTTGGAATGTCTTTTACTAATAGGATGCCATAATTTTGACCTATCATGTCATAATTTTGATTTAGAATATCATAATCTTGACACAGGATATTCTAACATTATCAAAACTATCTTTGAAAGATTCTTAACCAATAGGATATCATAATTTTGACCTACAATATCATAATTTTGATTTAGAATATTACAAAAATGATAAAATCGATATCTGAAAGATATTTTATTTATTATATTGATATAAAATATTATAATCTTGACATGGGATGTTCTAATATTGTCAAAACTACCTTCAGAAGGTCTTTCACCAATAGAATGTCAATATTTTGACCTATAATATCATAATATGATGCAATATTTTTGATCTTATATATAGAAATCATGACATCATGTCGTACTATATGACTTTCGATAGGATTTTATATGACATTAACTTTCAGAACTGAAAAATGAACTCAATTTGAACATACCTAACATATTAATTTTATTTAACTACCAAAGGAGCAGCTGCATTAAATGAACTGCAAAAAAGTTTTAGACATAATAAAAAATCTACAAATAGTATTTTACTTTCCGATAGATGGGACATGTTGATTGGATGGAATAATAAAGAATCAATAATCTCGGACATACAATAGTTCCTGTAGATAAAATCTTGGACACTCAAATGCTCAGGAAATGAAAGAAGAGAGAGAAATACAACATTCATAATGTCCAACCAGACTATAAAATAGTGAAAATATTTTATTTTGGAGGAAAAGAGCAATTTCGTCATGTTAAATTTGAAAAATAGATTATTATATGCATTAAATATATTTGGCGATGGAACCCCCCTCCCTGCCTCCATTTTCTTTACGCCATCAGATGCCTAGTTGGACGCGAAATGATAGGCATCATGCCGCACCACAAGGGCTCTAGGTGGATCAATCGGAAGAGGCGATGTGCTTCATGTCTGAATTTTTACACTGCAGACGGTGTAGAAAGAATTACCCAATAAACATTAGCCTTCTGAAATGGGCCTACTGGACTAGAGTGTAATAAATTCTCTCTTCTTGGAATCAAGAAACAACTTTTATAGTCACAATTTTGAAGTATGTAGTCCAATGTCATGGTTACTAGATCAAATTTTAGACCCATTCTAAGTTGTTGTGGAAGAGCGGGATTCCATCTAAAGTTAAATATCGGGGTTGGCCTTTCTAAACAAACTCAATACTAGAGAGCTCCTATGAAAGAAATTAAGTAGAAATGTTGATGGATGTGTACCGTATGATGGTGCCACAGAATCCACTGATGACATATTTGTTAACTATTTCTTTACTTAGATTTGGTCTTGAATTTGTGATAGAATAAAAGTATAGTTTATGCCATGTAATTTGCTTCGAGTCTATTCTTTCTGGTCTAAATAGAAATTCAAATTGGCACTCCATCAACCTGTTCTTATGCTGATAGCTACTTTACCTTGGAGTTGCTGGGAGGAAAGGAACTCAAGGATGTTCCTTAACAAGAGCTCGATAGAGGTTTCTATCCTTTGGAAGGTATTAAGGGATGCTTGGTTGGGGGAAATAGAGGTTTGGAATCGGAATTGGAATGGATGACTCTCGTTGCAACTATTTGATTGGGAAGAGTTTCATTCGGATTCTAACTCTACGGTAGAATAGAAATAGCCCAATCTACCTAAAATTCAATCCACACTCTTTCTTAAGAATTTAAATTTTCATTCCGCTTTTGATTCTAGTCACGAATCAAATGCTTCAGGAGATTTTACCATTCCAATTTCAGTTCTAATCTATTTTCATTTCTATTTTTATTTTGATTCCGATCGTGAAACAAGCACCCCATAAATTTATGCAACCAGTGGTCTGTCCTTTTCAATCAGAATGAGTTGGCTGGTGTTGTAACGCTAGCAAAGTTGCTCTTCAAGGGATAGTTTATTTCATTGCCTCTTTGTTTGGCCTAGTATCTTGGGGGCCACATTTTTTATTTTGCTTCAATTTATTGCTGCTCGGCTTTTTTTGTATTTTGATGTTTTGAAACTAGCCCATTGTTTGGGTGGATGTTTTTGGGTGGCTGTTTTCTAGAAAATACTTTGGATGGGTGTTTTTGTTCTTTGATGTTCTATAAATAGCTTTCTTCTAATAAATTTAGGTGGCTGTTTTTCAGCCTCCCTCATTATCAAAAAAAAAAAAAAAAAAAAGAAAACTTTGAGCCACTGAAACAGGTCCCAAATAAAATCCATCTCTTATTTTGGACTCAAGGAATAAATTCTTGGAGTTTTCCCTGTGCATTTCTTATCATTGAACTATTCCTCTATTTTATATAAACTGCTTAATTTCAACAAAATAGATTGCCATCAGTTATATACTTAAACAGCCAGCCAGAAGTACCGACTTAATCGTAATTCCTACAAGCTAGTCTAGAGATTGGGAAATAAAAATGCTTGAATGGCTTGTGTAGGTCTATTCTATCAAACTAATCAGTAGTCCAAAACTACCTTTTTGTAAGGCAATTGATCTCAAGCATACATTGCATCTTAATTCCATCAAAATTATAATAACCTAATGAATGACTATTTTTCCAATACAGGACAGTGGTGGAAGAGAGATATGGAGGTACTTGAAGAAGCCATTCAAGCACAAAATGACCCAGTTTCAGACGCCTTCACAATAGATGGTCAACCTGGAGGCTAGGCCTCTATCTGTGCTCGACGTCTGGTGAGGGCCAGTTCTACTCTGGCATGCTCTAATTAAGATGCCCCATGGTTTGATAACAATTTACTCTCCATTTGGCCTGAAAATACTAGTAGAAACATTTAATTTCCAGAAAGCTCAAATACTTAACTTATTTTGTCTAATCTTTCATCCTTGTCTTTGGTTGAGAAGTTTCTCTTTCTTGAAAGTTTTTAAATCCCAAATGTATTAAGATATCTTCTTTAAAAGCTTGTAAGAATATTCTAATTAGGATTATTTATGAAAGTGAAAAATTAGAAATTAAGCCACTTTTATTTAGTTTAAGGAATTCTAAATATATAAAAATAATTAACTCATACATAACCTTTGTCCGATACACTGTTTCTTATCCTTGCCTCTTCGTTCAAAATAACCACAGCTCTTTTTCCTTAAAGATTCTTAAATTCCAAATATACTAAATTATGTTTTATAAGAGTTTTAAAGAGAAACCTAATTATGAAATTGTAAAAATATTTTAATCACCGATGAAGTGATCTAATTTAAGATTGTTTTTGTTTGGATTTCAATATTTTTATTAATGTTTGAATCCATTATCAAATCTTTTTTTTCTTTTTTTTTTTTTGAGGGAAAATGGAGGAAGCAAGAAGCTTCCCCATTTGTTTGGAATCTAGGTAGGAAGTCAATGTACAATAATCGTCAAGCTATTCCATAATTTCTATGACCATCCATCCTCTTTGCAGAACATAAGTGGTCCCAATTATGGAATGTGTGCAAAGACTTATACAAAGTAGCATACACCGAAGAGCTTCTCTCAATGAAGATTCTTGCACTTCTCTCTTCCCATTCCTCCCGGCAATGAGCTGTACATAGTTGATCTCCCTCTTTATGCATGCTAAAAATTTCTTCTCCTCTATTTAGTTCAAAGGTCATGGTCCCCCTTAGGTTCAACTGAATCTTAATAGAGTTTCATATGCTACAAATGGAGCATCTAATGGAGAGATGGTGACCAATTCTATCCTTAAGCCACACAAAACACATCCTTTTGGCTTACTTGCCAACCTTTCTTGGCTAGCACTTCCCCTATATAAAGTTTAGTTCCAAGAGAAAACTAGAGCAATATCTTGACTTTTTTCTGAGATGGCTGCTTTTTGAATAATTTTATAGTAGGTACAAGGAGACCACTATTATTGATGAATCTATAGAAGAAATCAACCAAGAAAACTTCATTCAAAGTAAGCTTTCATATGGGCATATCATCAATTTGTAATGGTCTGATAAAGGAGAAAATGCCTAAAGGTGCTTGAAGCTACTTTGATTTAAAACTAGTTAAAGGGCCTCTTAGTTTGATATACCAAGAGACCATTTAGACACAACTGAACAATTGGGCTTAATGGCTCTAGAGTATAGATCTGTGAAGAGAGATGAAATTGTCATTTGGCTTACCCAAGTTTCCTCGCAAAAATGAATATCATCTCCATCATCTAGCTTGAAAGAAAGGCAGTTCCAAAAAGTGCCAAATTATTTATTGATATCCTTCCAAATAGGGGAGAGGTTTGTGAGACATTTTTTGAATCTCATTTCAAATTTCCTCCTTAAATAATAAGTATTTTTTATTTATATCCACTAGGACTGTTTGACCCATAAGTGAACTTCCAAGCCCACTAGGCTAGCAAGGCAAGGTTCATCTAGCTAATATTCTTAATACCCAGGCCTCCTTATTCCTTGGACCTACAGACAATATCCCAATTGATAAAATAATTGAAACCACTTGCTCACTCCCTTCCCTTCCATAGGATTCATGGCACATATAATCAATTCTACCCACCACCCACTTTGGCATTTGGAATACCAACATGCAATAGGAGGGTAGAGCTGTGAATACCAAATTGATTAGAGTAATGCTTCCACCTCAAAAAAGAACTCCTCCTTCCACATGGCCAATCATGAGCGAATCTTTTCCAGCAAGAGCATCGAACATTTTTTGGGGACAATCTTATCACCAAAGGGGAGAGCCTAGTAAGGGGGAGACCCAAGTAAAAGGTAAAGGACCTACCTTCTACCTTACAATTCATCAAAGTGGCAAACATAGAGACTTCTCTATCTTCAACATTCATGCCCACTATGTAGCTCTTGTGGAAATTGATTCTTAAATTAGAGGCTCCTTCGAAAGCAAGCAAGATAGCTTTGGTCATCAATAAGCTTTCAATTTTGCCGACACAAAAAAGAAGCATACCATCTATAAAATGGAGACTTTTTATACCACAAAATTCTTTATTATTACCAATCCTTCAACAAGTCCTAGGGATCCAGCCTACTTGAGCAATTTGGAAAGGACATTAGTGGCCAAAATAAAAAAGGATAGAGAGAGAGAGGATCATCTTATCTCAAGCCTTGTCTGTATTTGATGTATCTACCAACTCTTCCATTCAGCAAAAAGGCTACAGAGACAGAAGAGAGAAGTGAATGAATTCAATCAATCTATTTCTTAGAAAAACTTCTTGCCTTCAGGGCCGGCAGTCCCCTTTAGCCTTGATCGGCTTAAATTCATCCACCTTCATAAGAATGCCTTCTTGCTGGAGGCCTCAATGGTTATAGGAGTGATTGTTGGCGAGGGTTTCAACATCCAGATCCAACTGCTGCGACGCTATGCTAGGCATATTGAATTATTGTTCCTAATTATGGATGACATCCTCGATGTAACCTAGTCATCAGATGAGTTGGAGAAGACGGCTGATAAGGATCTGGTTAGTGATAAGACTACATATCTAACGCTGATAGGGCTAAAGGAGTCAAGAGAGTGTGCCAAGATACTGCTCAAGGATATGGTAATAAATTAATAGTGTATTATGTTAATTTAAATATGTATAGTGGTAAATTAACTGTATACTATATTAATTTAATAGTATGAAGTGATAATTTAACTATGTACTATATTAATTTAACTATATACCATGTATATATAACGATGTATAATAGCAAATTAACTATATATCATATTTATTTAATTGCATATAGTGATAAATTAACTATATGTCATGTTTAGTTAACTATATACCATATTAATTGAACTATATATATGCAATGATAATTTAACTGTATACCATATATATATAATTGCATACATTAGCAAATTAATTATATACCATATTAATTTAATGGTGTGTAGTGATAAATTAACTATATATTATTAATTTAACAGCATACAGTGGTAATTTAACTATGCACTATATATGTATAACTGTGTACAATAGCAAATTAGTTATGTACCATATTTATTTAACTATATAGTATTATATTTAACTATATATTATATTAATTTAATTATATATAGTGATAAATTAACTATGTATTATGTTAATTTAATTATGGTATATAACTGTGTATGATAGCAAATTAACTATATACCATGTTAATTTAATTGCATATAGTGATAAATTAACTGTATGTTATGTTTAGTTAAGTATGTACCATATTAATTTAACTATATATATCCAATAACAATTTAACTGTATACCATGTATATATAATTGCATGCATTAGCAAATTAATTGTATACCATATTAATTTAATTATACATAGTGGCAAATTAACTATATATCATATTAATTTAACAATATGCAATTGTAATTTAACTATGTACTATATATATAACTATGTACAATAGCAAATTAACTATGTACCATATTTATTTAGTTATATAATATTATATTTAACTATACATTATGTTAATTTAATTATGTATAGTGATAAATTAACTATGTATATAGTGATAAATTAACTATATACCATATTAATTTAACTATATACAGTGATAATTTAACTATGTACGATATTAATTTAACTATGTATAGTGATAAATTAAGTACACATGTTAATTTGACTATATATAATGATAATTTAACTATATACTATGTTAATTTAACTATGTATAATGATAAATTTTTTATATACTATATGAATTTAACTATGTACCACATATATATAACTATATACAATAGCAAATTAACTATGCACCATATTTATTTAATCATGTGCAGTGATAAATTAACTATGTGTGATGATAATTTAACTATGTATCATATTAATTTATCTATATATCACATATATCTAACCATGTATAACAGTAAATTAGCCGTGTACCATATTTATTTAAGTGTATGCAATATTAATTGAATTATATATCATGTTAATTTCATTATGTGCAGGGGCAATCTAATTGTGTACTATATTTATTTAACTATGTGCAGTGGTAAATTAAATGTATACTATATTTGATTAATTATGTATCATATTAATTTAAGCATGCATAGTGATAATCTAATTATATATATATATATATATATATATATATATATATATATATATATATATATATATATATATATATATATATATATATATATACTATGTACAATAACAAATTAACTATGTATCATATTTATTTAACTATGTGTGGTAGTAAATTAACTGTATGCCATATTTAGTTAATTATATACTATGTTAATTTAATTATATATAGTAATAATTTAACTATATATGATGTATATATAACTATGTGCAGTGGCAAATTAACTGTATATCATATTAATTTAACTATGTATAGTGATAAATTAATTAGATACCATATTAATTTAATAATATATGATGATAATTTAACTGTATACCATATATATAACTATATATAATAGCAAATTAGCTATCTACCATATTTATTTAATAATATAATGTTAATTTAATTATATATTATGTTAATTTAATTATATGAAGTGATAAATTAACTATGTACCATATTAATTTAACTATGTACCATATAAATTTAACTATATAATAATAAATTAACTGTATACCATATTAATTTAATTATATATAGTGATAATTTAACTATGTACTATATTAATTTAACTGTATAGTAGCAAATTAATAATGTACCATATTAATTTAACTATATATCATGTATATATAACTATGTATAATAGCAAATTAACTATGCAACATGTTTATTTAACTATATGAAATGACAAATTAATTGTATACCATGTTAATTTATCTATATACTATATATATATAACCATATATAATAGCAAATTAGCTATGTACTATATTTATTTAATTATATGTAGTATTAATTTAACTAAGCATCATATTAATTTAATTATGTATAATAGTAATTTAATTATGTATTATATTTATTTAACTATATATAGTGGTAAATTAACTAGATACCATATTTAGTTAACATGTACTATATTAATTTAATTATGTACAGTGATAATTTAATTATATACCATGTATAATAATTGCATATATATAATAAATTAACTATGTACCATGTTTATTTAATTAATTATGTGTAGTGGTAAGTTTACTATATACTATTTAGTTAACTATGTATCATGTTAATTTAATCATGTAGTGGTAATTTAACTATATACCATATATGTATAATTATGTACAGAGATAAGTTAACTATGTATTATATTAACTTAACTGTATATAGTGGCAAATTAATTGTATACCATGTTAATTTAATAGTATATGGTGGTAATTTAATTATGCACTATATATGTATAGCTATGTACAATAGCAAATTAGCTATGTACCATATTTATTTAATTATATATAGTATTAATTTAATTATATATTATATTAATTTAATTATATATAGTGATAAATTAACTATGCACCATATTAATTTAATTGTAAACTATATACAATATTAATTTAACTATGTGCAATGATAAATTAACTATGTACCATATTAATTTAACTATGTACAGTGACAATTTAACTATATACTATATTATTTTAACTATATGCAATGGTAAATTAGTAAATTAACTATATATCATATTAATTTAACTGTGTACCATATATATAATTATATATAATAGCAAATTAATTATATACTATATTAATTTAACTATATGCAGTGATAATTTATCTATGTACTATATTATTTTAACTATGTATAGTGGTAAATTAACTATGTACTATATATATATAACTATCTATAATAGCAAATTAGCTATGTACCATGTTTATTTAACTCTATGTAATATTAATTTAATTATGTGCACTAGTAACTTAACTGTGTACTATAAATTAATAATCTGTTAATAAAAAAATAAAGTGCAATATTTGATGAATAAAGCAAATAATTAAAGACTAAGAATAGAAATGCTATACAGAGTTGAGTAAGAAGACAGGCTTACACCATACTGGAAATATTATCTAGACTCCTATACTAGCCTCCAGAATAATGGACCTTCCAACTTACAAAACATAAAATTTTTATATTTTATTTCCATTATTTTCTAAGTGATTGGCCAACAGTACTATGAAATATAGGGATAAGTATAAATCCTTAAATTTTGCAGAATAAAAAGTTCATATTTATTCAAAAAGCTATAAAAAATATGTAGCAAATAATTAGAAATAAATCTTACAAATAACTAATTTATAATAATTCCAATAGATAAATAATAGTTAAATCACTACTATAGTAAAGGACTATGATAGTGGTTCATAACTACTATCATAGCCTACGACAATGGTTAGTTAACCGTTGCCACTGTGACCGTCGTCGTAGGTCTATGATATCGATTTTTACAGTGATTATAGCAACCACTGCCATAGATGACCTATGACAGCGATTATAGTAACCATTACTATAGATTAACTATGGCAGCAGTTAGATAATCGCTGCCATAGATACTATGACAGTGGTTAAGTAACTATTGCCATAAATCTATCGCAGCCGTTTTCTAACCGTTGCCATACATGATCTATAGCAGTGGTTCTCTGACCACTATCATAGAAGCCTATGCTAGCGATTGGCACATAATCTATGGTAGCGATTGGCATGCCTATGACAGTGATTTTGCAACCATTATCATAGATTTTGAAAAATAAAAAATAATATATATATTTTTTATTTTTTATTTTTTATCTGATAAATGCAGTTCAATATATAATACAAGAAAGTATTATAAACATAAGAATATTTCTGAAATGCTCAAATTTTATTACTGAATAAAATTTATTATAATATTTTTTAAAAAAATACATCAAAAGTCTGCTAAATCTACATCTAAGTCGTCGTCACCAGAAGGAGTTGGAGTACAAGCTAAAGAAGCTGGAGGGGCTGGAGCTGAAACACCAGCCAACATGTCCTTAAGGCCCATGAAGTCAGCTCCAAAGCGCATGCTGAGCCTCATCAATATAGTGGTCATAATGCCCTAATCTGAGCAGTCTGCTCTCTAACCTGAGCAGCCTGCTCCCTAGCTTGAGCTGTTTGCACCAACATCTCGTCAAGCTACTCCTGACTAACGATATTGGAAGCATGTGAAGAGACACTCATCTCAAATCAGTAGCTCATCGATGTATGTCTGGGCCTGCATCGAATCCTCCCAAAGTGCTCAGGCTCCAAGACCTAAGATAGATGGTCATGAGAGTCAGAGGTGTTCGAGCCCTCGCTCGCGAGCATGTCTAACTACTCCAATAATTATAAATTTAAATGAAATATCATAAAAAATATTATAATACTAATCGTACCACTACTACAAAAATAGCCTATAACAGCGCTTACTGTAGCAGCGATTTTTGAAACCGCTGTCATAGCACCTATGGCAGCAATTTTTGTTAACCATTGCTATAGATCGGATCTATAGCAGTAGTTTTTATAACCGCTACTATAGGTCCGACATATAGCATCGATTAACGAAAATCGCTATCGTAGGTCGGACCTATAATAGTGGTTATAAAAAATCACTATCGTAGGTCGGACCTATAGCAGTGATTACAAAAAATTACTATCATAGGTTAACCTATAGCAGCGGTTCGTTGTAACCGCTGTCATAAATCGGACCTATAGCAGCGATTAGTAAGAACCGCTACTATAATTTGATTTATGGTAGTAGTTAATTATAACCACTACCATATATATATATATTATAAATATTATATAATTTTAAAATTTAATGCCCATCTTCATCATTCATTATCTAAATAATTATCATTAAAGTGTCATCGCAAAAGGTCACCTCGATTCGATGGCTCTAGCTTCGTCGATCAGAAAAATTTGATTTCGATGACCACGAACGATGATACGATAATCTGATAGATGCAGACCTCTAATGGATCTAAAAATCTATAACGATGATCTCGATGATGTTTGTAGCGTACTATTAAAGTTTTACTTTAATCGGATATCATTATCTTGGTCAATTTAGTATAAATTAGTTTTTGCTGTTAAATGATAAACGATCGATCAAAGGACCAAACGGTATCCAATTATAAGATAATTTTTTTTATCAATGATCTTGGATACTACTTTAATTATTTTTTATAGTTGTGATTATAAAATTCAACTCGTAAGATGAAAAATGATGTAAAACTATTCATCTCTTGATAACCATTTTAAAACTTCACTAGTTGTTATGCTTGTGCTTTTGCAATATCTGCTTAACATGAATAATTTATACGAAAATGATTTAAATTTTACTATCATCATCATATAAAATATTTAAAATTATAACAAAGATCATTTAACTAAAAAATTATCTCATAATTGAATGCCGTTTAACCCTTTGATCGGTTGTTTCTAATTTAACGGTCAAAATCATTCCATACTAAATTGACCATGATAACGATATCGGATTGAAGTAAAACTTTGATAGTATGTTACAAACATCATTAAGATCATCATTATAGATTTTTGAATTCATTGAAGATCTTCATCTATCAGATCATCGCATCATCGTTCATGATCATCGAAATCAAATTTTTCTAATCGATGAAGCTAGGGCCATCGAATCGAGGCGACCTTTTGCGATGATACTCTAATGATAATTATTTAGATAATGAATGATGAAGATGGATATTAAATTTTAAAATTATATAATATTTAGAAAAAAATAAAAAAAAAATTATTTTTCACCTATGACAGTGGTTATCAAAAATCGCTGCTATAGATTGTGATCTATGGCAGCGATTTTGGATAACCACTACCGTAGATCTATGGCAGTAGTTCGATAACCACTGACGTAGGTTAGATTAAAAATTTCTAAATTTTTTTTCCTTCCGTGCTTGCTCAATCTCTCTCGCTCTCTCTTTCCTCCTCCTCTTTATCATCGGTGAAGCTCCTTCACCCCTAACTGGTGTCGCCCCTCTCCTCCCCTCCGATCGGCATCGCCTTTTCTCCCCCCTGACCGGCGTCGCCCCTCCTCCCCCCGATCAGCGCCGCCCCTCCTTCCCCCTCCCTCTTCGGCCCCCCATCTCCGGCCGCCCCTCTCCGCCACCCGCCACCCCCCACCCGACCCCCTACCCCTCCATCCGATCCTCCCTCAATCCCCAGCAAATCTCCATTCCGACGAACCCCATCCGACCCTCCCTCAAGCCCCCATGAAATCCCCCTAGCGAACCCCCCTCCACCCTCGCTCGGCTCCCCGTGAAACTCCCCCCCCCCCCACCTCTCCATCCAATCCTCTCTCGGTCCCTAACGAACCCCCCATCCGACCCACCTTCGACCCCCATGAAATCCTACCCCCCAACCACCACCACCATTCTGATCCTCCCCCGATCGAGTGCGATGCCTCCTTCGACCTCCTCATCACTGTGCCTCCTCCCCCTAGCCCCTATCCCGGCCGCCCTTCCTCTCTCTCTTTTTTCTCTCTTTTTTTTCTTCTCTATCTCACTATCTTGCTTTTATTTCATAGGTTACCTCTAGTGCCGTTGTCCTCCTCTGATATCGTCGCCAACGATCCTCGGAGCTTTTGGTGTGATCCACTCTCTATAGCCATAGGTATAATTTTTTTAAAATTTTATAATATTATTTATTAATCATATATATTTATAATAATTTATAAAATATTTATAATAAATATTATAAATATTTATTATAAATATTATAATTATCTGCATGTTATAGTTTTTAGGCCGTGCCATGTCGGCGGCTATGGACTAGATCTATCATTGGGTTCGGTTCGGATCAAAATCTGGATATTCAAATTTGGATCTAATTTTAATTACTAATATCTGATTCAAACTCGAATATCCGATGGGTTTGTACTTGAGAGAGGAAGGAAGGGATCCAGCCTCGCTGCCATCATTGGGAGGGAGGAGGTTCGGCCTCGCCGCCATCATTGGAAGGGAGGGGGTCCAGCCTCGTCAATGAGGGAGATCGAGAGAGGGAGAGCGGGAGATCGAGAGAGCGAGAGAGGGAGGGAGGGGGTTCGACCTCGCTGGCATCACTAGGAGGGATGGGGTCCAGCCTTGCTGGCGAGGGAGATCGAGAAAGTGAGGAGGGAGGGATGGAGTCCGGCCTCATCGACGAGGGAGATTGAGAGAGGGAGAGAGAAAGATCGAGAGATGGAAAAGCTGGAAGGGAGGGATTCGGCCTCGTTGCTGTCGCTGGTGAGAGAGATCGAGAGAGGGAGAGAGGGAGTGATCAAGGGGATGGCACACAATCGAGCCGGCTCGAATACGCAGTCGAGCCGGCTCGAGCCATGATCGAGCCGGCTGGGGGAGGACCCTAGCCTGATGTCTTAGGCACGGAGCTGGCTCAACTTTCGAGTGAATAGAATTTGATATGTCACGATGTTATATTGATTAATATTCATTAACATTATAGATCACGATGGCATCGAAATGCCATCTAGCTTTCACCCCTACCTCTCAATGGGTTACGCACAATTTAGCATCCGAGGAGCAATCGGAGCATATTCCATCCACCTCGATATCGACTGCTCAGGGATCTTCACCACTAGCATCTACTCCACCAGCGGCATCTATTCCATCAACAGCTGAGCCTCTACCGTCGTAGGCATCTAAGTGTATATTTTTATTATATTAGCATAACTTTATTTTTTATATAGTATTTGTACACTTATATATTTGCATAATATATTTGTATTGCAGGTGCATCATCTAGTCGGATATTTTGTGGTCCCATATGTATGGCACACATGTGAAACCGCCAACATCAGGTGATGGTGCATTATGATGCGGAGGGGATGCCGGTAGGGGAGATCGCACGGGAGATGCATTCCTTTTTTGGAATGCTTGTGAGGCAGTGGGACATCATTCTCGTAAAGCCTAAAGACTGGTGTTTGACGAATGATGCCATCAAAAATCGGATATGAAAGGAGATACAGGTAAGTATGCACATGTTAGTTATATTTATGTATTTTATATGTTTACACTATATATATTTGATTAGAATAATTTTGTAACTGATTTTTGATAAATTTATGTAGAGGAGGTACGATTTTTTCGATTATGAGAGGGCTCGAGATGCTCGACTGAAGAAGATCGGAGAGTTGTACCAGGGTTACAAGGTCAAGCTCCATAGAGAATGGCTCGAGCATCGATGAGACACTCTGAAGGAGCTTATTCTCTGAATACAGGACTATCCTCCGAGTCAGTGGGAGAGGATGGTTAGATACTGAAGGAGCCAGGAGTTCGAGGTAAAATCCTAACTTTTAAATTTTTTAATATACTTAAAATTTTATTTAAATATTTTTTAAATATTTATTATTTATTTGAATACTTGTTAGGCTACCTTCCATCAGAATCAAGAGAACCATGCAGCCCAGGAGTATACGCACACTCTAGGCTGTGAGTCTATGGCCAGTCATATGTATAGAGAGATAATTAATTTTAAATCCTATTAGGTAGATTAAATTTATATTTTTTATCATCTTTCTGATAAATTTGCTCTTTGTTATAGCTGATGAGAGATAGAGTGACGTCCAACCGTAGCGAGATCTTTCGATCCAGCCGTACGGATAAGATGGGCAAGCCGATAAATGCCACGATCGAGCGTATTTTTAAAAGTATTAAATATATTAGTATATATGATTAGTATTATAGTATTTTTTATAAAATTTTATTTTAATTTATAATTATAGGATCAGTTAGATGCGCTCGCAAGCGAGGGCTCGGATACCTCTGGGCTCCATGACCATCTATCTCAGGTCTTGGGGCTTGAGCACTCTGGGAGGATTCGATGGAAGTCCAAACATACGCCGACGAGCTACTGATCTGAGGCGAGCATCTCCTCACAGACTTTCGTTATCGTCAGTGGGAGGAGCTTGAGGAGGCGTTAGCACGGGCAGATCATGCTGCAATACGGATAGATTGGGCTGAGGAGCGCGCATCTCATCTGGAGGGCATCGTGAGAGACATGATATCGATACTCAGCATACATTTTGGAGTCACGAGCTTCGAGAATATGTTGGCCTGCATTCCAGCTTCAGCTTTGGCTCCAGCTCCAACTTCGACTTTCGATGACGATGACGATGATGATGTAGATTTAGGAGACTTTTGATGTATTTTATTTTTAAAAAAAATAATTATAATAAATTTTATTTGATAATAAAATTTTAGCATTTTAGAATAATTTTTATATTTATTATATTTTTTATATTATATATCTATATTTATTAGATAAAATATATAAAAAATAAAAATTTTATTTTTTAATTATTTAAGATCTACGATAGCGATTTTATAATCGCTATCATATCCATGCCTACCGCTGTCATAGGTCCGATGCCAATAGCTATAATAGATTTATGACAGCGATTAAGAAATCGCTGCTATATTACCTATGATAGCGGTTATATAACTACTGCCATAGGATATCTATAGCAGTGGTTACATAATCATTGCGATAGATCGATCTCTTATAGTTGTTTATAAACCACTATAATAGACCATCTATGACAGCGATTCTAACACCATTACAACAACCACTATCATAGAGCTACGACGATGGCCGTAGTAGTAGCAGTTAGAAAATCGCTATCATAGCCTATGACAGCAATTTTTTGAGCTACGACAGCGGTTATAAATCACTATCGTAGCTCTTTTTTGTAGTAGTATACTAATATCCTATTTATTACTTACAAAAATTCTTTTGATCATGGTATTCATCGATATGTTCTTCTTATCCGTATGATTGGATCGAAAGATGGTGCTACAAGTGGGCATTACTTCCTCTCTCATCAGTTATAACAATGAATCAGTTTATTAGAAATATATAAAAAAAAATATTAATTTAATTTATAAACTAAGATTTAGAATTTGTTACCTTTCTATGCACACGACTAGCCATAGACTCATGGTTAAGGATGTGCGTGTACTCCTTAGCTGCCCATTTCTTCCAATTCTGATGGAAGGCAATCTAAAAGTTATTTAAATAAATAATAAATATTTAAATATAATTTTAAGTGTATCAAAAAATTTAAAAGTTAGAAATTAAACTTGAAACTTCTGGCTTCTCCAATGCCTAACCATCCCCTCCCAGTAACTCAGAGGACGGTCTTGAATCCAAGGAACAAGCTCTTCTGAAGTATCCTATCGATGCTTGAGCCATCCTATGTGGAGCTTCATCTTGTAGTTCCAATATAACTCTTCAATCTTTTTTAGTCAGACATCTCGATCCCTCTCATGATCTAAAAAGTTGTATCTTCTCTACACAAAGTTATTAGAAGTTAGTTATAAAATTATTCTAATCAAAGATAGTATAAAAATATTAAATGTGTAAATATAATTGAGATACACTTATCCATATCTCCTTCCATACCAGAATTCTGACACCAACGTCCATCAATCATTAGTCTATGGATAGTACCGGAATGATATCGGATCGTCTCATAAGCACTCTAAAAAAAAATATATCTCTCACACAGTCTTTCCTACTGGCCTTCTCTCCGTATCATACTCCACCATCATCTGATGCTGACAGTTCCACACATGCGATATGCATGGGAATCATAAAATATCCTACTGGATGATGCACCTATAATGAAAATATATTATACAAATATATAAGAGTGTACAATAACTATATAAATAAATAAATAACATAATAAAAATATACACTCACTAGCTATGGGATCGTGCGATGTGGATGCCAATGGAGATTCATCAGTGGGTGGAGCATGTGCTGGAGATGTGGTTGATGGTGAAGGCTCAGATGTCGATGGAGGAGTAGATACCGATGAATGAGTAGATGCTGGTAGTTCCTGAGCGGTCAATGTAGAGATGGATGGAGTATGCTCTACCTATGACTCAGATGTGGAGCTCCGCATAGTCCACCGAGGGGCAGGGATGAAAGCTAGATGGCATTTCGATGCCATCGTAACCTGCAACATTAATAAACATTAATCAATATAATATGTTGAACAATAATATTAGTAGAGCATCAATAAGACTCTAATTAATTAGAGTCTATTTAAATCTTACCATATTTTTGGATCATGCTCTATTGATAGGAAAGATCAAGCAGGTATGCGATACCGAGCTTGGCATTATATAGCAATGCTGCTTACCAAAGCACGTATCTAGTAGAGAAAATAAGTAGTATCCAAAAAATATTGCATTAAAAATTAATGTTAATTTAGATGATTGTTCTTTTTGATATGTCTTCATGGATAAATTGAGCACATCGTAGATATCCAAAAAATTATAGTACATGATGTGGAGAATTTTCTTTCCCTTCTAGCAGAGTTGCACCACATACCAGGTGTTTTGATGAAAGCTAGATAGAGTAGCATTGCATACCGAAATCCATCGGTATGATCTAAAATTAATCGATAGGAGTTTTCTTACCTATCGATATGATCTACGATCGATGAATAATTATAATATTTAAATAAATATTTATAATATTTATTATAAATATTATAAATATTATAAATGATTAAAAAATATTACTATAAAATTTAATAAAAAAATCATACCTATGGATACAGAGAGAAAATTGCATAGAGCTTCGAGGGTTGCCGACGGCAGTGCTAGAGATAGCCTACGAAAAAGATACAAGATAATGAGATATAGAGAGAAGAGAGAGAGAAAGAGGAAAGATAGAGAGAGACATCTAGAGATAGAGAAAGAGAGAAGAGAGAGAAAGAGAAGAGAAAGAGAAAGAGAGAAGAGAGAAAGAGGAAAGAGAGAGATCTAGAGAGAGTAGGGAGGGGGTGGATCGGGTCAAGGAATGAGAGGAGAGGGAGAGAGAGTAGGGAGGGGGCGAGTCAGGCCGAGGAAAGAAAGGAGAGAAAGAGAGAGAGAGAGTAGGAAGGGATCGGGGTCGATGGCTAGGCCAGTTGGGAAAGAAGAGGGAGGTAGGAGAGGTGGCAGAGTCGGTGGATGAGTCGGCCAGGAAAAGAGGAGAAGAGGGAGGTGGCGGGGCCAACGACCGAGCCAATTGGGGAAGAAGAGGTAGGCAGGGGAGGTGGTGGGGCTGGCGGCTGGGCCAACCGGAGAAGAAGGTGGAGGCAACGCCAATCGGAGAAGAAAGATGAGGTGGGGGAGGAGGCTGCACCGCCTAAAAAAGAAAGAGGAGGCGAGGGAGGAGGCAGCACCGATCGAGAATGAAAATAGAGGGGAGGAGCCTCATTGACGGTGGAGAGGAGGGAGAGAGAGAGAGAGCTTGATTGGAGGAAAAATGAAATTGGGGGCAGGCATGGAAAATTATAACCTAACCTATGGTAGCGATTTTTGATTGTTATCATAGGTTTATGGCAGCGATTTTTGGACTACTACCATAGGTCTACAGCAGCGATTACTAAAAATTACTGTCATAAATCTATGGCAGTGATTTTCTAACTATTACCATAGGTTAATAATCAATTTTTTTATTTTTTTTAAATATTACATAATTCTAAAATTTAATATCCATCTTCACTATTCATTATCTAAATAATTATTATTAGAGTATCATTACAAAAAACTACCTCGATCTGATGTCCTAGCTTCATCGATCAGTAAAATTTGATTTCGACGATCACGAACGATAGTGCTGATGATCTAATAGATGGAGACCATCGATGGTTTGAAAATCTATAATGATGATCTTGGTAATGTTTGTAGTATACTATCAAAGTTTTACTTTAATTGGATATCGTTATTATGATCAATTTAGTATGGGATAATTTCGATCGTTAAATGAGAAACGAGTGATCAAAAGATCAAATGATATTCGATTATGAGATAATTTTTTAGATAAATAATCTTGGATACTACTGTAATAGTTTTTATGATAGTAATCATAAATTCAAACTGTGGATCTAAGAACGTTCCAAAAATATACGCTGCTCAATACCCATTCTTAAACTTTTTTAGTAATTATGCTTATACTTTTGCAAGATCTGCTTAACATGAATGGTTCATACAAAAATGATTTAGATTTTACGATCATCATCATATAAAATAATTAAAATTATAGTAAAGATCATTTAACTAAAAAATTATCTCGTAATCGGATGCTGTTTGGCCTTTTGATCATTGTTCTCATTTAACAATCGAAATCATTCCATACTAAATTGACTATGATAATAATATTCAATTGAAATAAAACTTTGATAGTGTGCTACAAACATCATCAAGATCATCGTTGTAGATTTTCAAATCCATCGATGATCTCCATCTATCAGATCATCAGCGCCATTATTCGTAGTTATCGAAATCAAATTTTACTGATTGATGAAGCTAGAACTATCGAATCAAGGTGGTCTTTTATGATAATACTCTAATGATATTTATTTAGATAATAAATAGTGAAGATAGATATTAAATTTTAGAATTATATAATATTTAAAAAAATATAAAAAAAATATAATAATGGTTACATATAACCGCTGTCATAGGTCAGTCTACGGTAGCGGTTACACGTAACCGCTACCTTAAGTTGAACATATGGTAGCGGTTATCTGTAACTGCTGTCGTAGGTTGGATCTATTATAATGATTATTTGTAATCACTGTCGTATATCCGACCAATGGCTGTGGTCACTGATAACTACTGCCATAAGTCCTATCTAAGATAGCGATTAGGTAACCGCTATTATAGATTTTCAATATAGCAGTAGTTATTTATAACCACTGCCATAGGTCGGATTTATGGCAGTGGTTATTTGTAACCGCTGTCATAGTTCGCCTATGGCAACGGTTATTTATAATCACTGCTATAGTTGGAATCTATGGCAATGGTTATAAATAACGATTGCCATAGACTCTATGATAGCGATTTTTGAACCACTGCCATAGTAAATACTATCATAGACCTATTTTGTAGTAGTGTATATTTACAAGAAAAATTGAATTCAAATTGATTGAATAGAAATTTATGCAATAGGCACTGATAGAGCACCTAATAGCAATAGAGTATGATCTAGGCTATTGAAGCATAAAAGTATATAAGTGAATCAAATTACCACCAGCTATACAGAGATAAGTAGCAAGATTAAGAAAAATAAAAGTAGATTATAAAGTAGCAAAATAAATTCTGGATTAATTACATAACTATTAACAAGAATAAGGACATCATTATAGAAAAGTTCAAGCAAATAAATCTAGTTAGAGCAAGATTAAGAATAGCAGTAGACTATCCAAGATTACTTCACCATTAAGAAATAATAGCTTTCCATCCAAAACACCACAAAATCCTTGTCTAGGAATCATCATAGCCTCCGTGCATAGAACCCAAAAGCAATGCAGTTATCCCAGTTTAGGAAACAAAGGAGGAAAGCAAGAGCGAAGAAATATAAAAAAAGAAAGAGAAAAATATAACAAGAAGCACAACATCACGGCCATTATCCACTTGAAAGTCCAAGAACAAAAAAAAGTGAAGACCAACCAATCTTGAGAAGGAAAACTAGAAGCCAACCTAGGCAAAAGATCCCCTGGTGTCTTCTTATCCTCCCCCATCTAACAATGGCTACTGCTGGCCCTATCACTTGAGAAGGAGGAGACATGCAAAGAATAAGAGGAGAAGAGAAATCCCTTTGCAAGCCATCTACAATCATCGTCTCAACATACGAAAGAAAGGAAGAGGAGGAGGAGAGGCCGGAGAAAAAGAAGATAAAGAGGAGAGAGAGAAAGAAGGAGGAGGAGGTTGCTTGCTCACCTCCTCTCTCAATGAGAAAGAAAGCATGGAGAGAAGAGGGGAATTAAGGTAGAGGCTTCTTTACTGATGTCCAAGAAATCTGGTTTATGCGACCACAATCCCCCCTCCCCTCCGTCCGATGGACCACGTTCATCTTTTGCACTGTCTCGAGGCTCAAATCTAAGATCTCTTGCAATATTATCAGCTTATCCTCATCATTGGACAAGAGGATGTGGAAGCAGTTGGCCTCCTCCAATGCCTTTGACATAGTTGCTTTGGTGGCATCTTTCTTCTCATTAGTGTTGGGGTTGAGATTGTCAAGGGTGATTTAATTCTTGGGGAGCTTCTTGTGGACGGAAATTTTGAGGTAGTGGTGGATGGTGTCCTTGATCTTGGAGTGTTTGAATAGCTAGGTGGTAGGTTTATCAGTATCGAAAGGGTAGCAGATGAGAACAAGCTTGATAGTGTAGAGAATGGCGAGCTCATATGCCTTCTTGTAGAGACTCTTCATTTGATTCTTGATGGATAGTTAGCAGGATTTCTTAATTTGACTATCACCTTTGCCTTCGGTGGTGCTGTCATTGCCTTGTGGAAAAGCCATCATGGGCTGGAAATTCTTTTATGTAGAAGAAAAGGAAGGAATGAAGGAAGAAGGAAAAAAGATATATAAAGGCAAAGGATAAGTTGGATATCTTCTAAAATAAAATGGCATTAGAAGAAAAAGGACATACTATTATGATAAACCTAAAAGGAGGGACCAGGAGTTAGAGTTTTAGTCAATAGGGATTATTTATTAGAGTAGCATCAAAAAAGGGCTTGGAAATTAAATTTTCATTTTTTTTCCTAGAGTAGCCAATTCGAAGGAATGTCTGCAGTCATTTTCACTATTAATGAATATAATAGGCAAATTTTTATCACCGATATAACTCAAAGATAGAATTAAATACTACTACAAAAAAGAGCTACGACAGTGATTCGTAACAGCTGCCATAGCCTAAAAAATCGCTGCCATAAGCTATAACAGCGGTTATTTTACCGCTGCTACTGAAGTCGTCGCCATAGCTCTATGGCAGTGGTTGTTTGAATCGCTACCATAGATAGCCTATTGCAGTAATTTATAAATCATTGCAATAAATCGATCTATAGCAGCAGTTATGTAACCGTTGCCATAGGTTATCTATAGCAGCAATTTTTTAACCGCTGCCATAGGTCTAATGCAGCGGTTGGCACCGTTTGTACTAAAAACCTATGACAGCGATTGATACGGATATGACAACGAATATAAAATCGCTACCATAGATCTTGAATAATTAAAAAATTAAAATTTTTATTTTTTTATATATTTTATCTGATAAATATAGATATATAACATGAGAAAATATAATAAACATAAAAATTATTCTAAAATGCTAAAATTTTATTATCGAATAAAATTTATTATAATATTTTTTAAAAAAAATAAAATACATCAAAAATCTCCTAAATCTACATCATCATCCTCATCAACGGGAGCCAGAGTTGGAGCTGGAGCTGGTGCTAGAGCCAGAGCCGGAGCTGGAGCTGGAATGCGGGCCAACATATCTTCAAAGTTCGTGACTTCAAAATATGTGCTGAGCATTGATATCATGCCTCTCATGATGCCCTCCAGATGAGATGCGTGCTTCTCAACCTAATTTATCCGCATCGCAGCATGATCTGCTCGTGCCAATGCCTCCTCAAGCTCCTCCCGATTGACGATATCAAAAATCTATGAGGAGATGCTCGCCTCGAACCAATAGCTCGTCGGTATGTGTTCGGATCTGCATTGGATCCTCCCAGAGTGCTCAAGCCCCAAGATCTGAGATAGATGGTCATGGAGCCTAGAGGTATCCAGACCTTCACTCGCGAGCGCATCTAACTAATTCTATAATTATAAATTAAAATAAAATTTTATAAGAAATGCTATAATACTAATTATATATACTAATATATTTAATACTTATAAAAATATGCTCGATCGCAACGTTCATTAACCTGCCTGTCTTATCCATGCGGCTGGATTGAAAGATCTCGCTATGGCTGGACATCACTCCATCTCTTATCAGCTATAATAAAAAATAAATTTATCAAAAAGATGATAAAAAATATGAATTTAATTTATCTAGTAAGATTTAGAATTAATTACTTCTCTATGTACATGATTGGCCATAGACTCGCGGCCTAGAGTGTGCGTATACTCCTAAGCTGCATAGTTCTTCTGATTTTGATGGAAGATAGCCTAACAAGTATTCAAATAAATAATAAATATTTAAAAAATATTTAAATAAAATTTTGAGTATATTAAAAAATTTAAAAGTTAGAAATTTTATCTCAAAATTCTGGCTCCTTCAGTGTCTAACCATCCTCTTGCACTGACTCGGAGGACAGTCCTGTATCCAGGGAATAAGTTCTTTCGAAGTATCTCATCAGTGCTCGAGCCATCCTCTATGGAGCTTATCCTTGTAACCCCGGTATAACTCTTCGATCTTTCTCAGTCGGGCATCTCGAGCCTTTTCTTGATCGGAGAAGTCGTACCTTCTCTGCATAAAGTTATCAAAAATTAGTTACAAAATTATTCTAATCAAACATATATAGTGTAAACATATAAAATACATAAATATAACTAAAATACGCGTACTTATCCATATCTCCTCCCATATCCGATCCCTGATGGTAGCATCCATCAAATGCGGGCTCTACGGGAATGGTGTCCGACCATCTCACAAGCACTCCAAAAAAAAATGTATCTTCCATGCGATCTTCCCTACCAACCTTCCCTCCACATCATAATAGACCATCATCTGATGCTGGCGGTTCCATACGTGTGCCATACGTGTGGGACCATGAAATATTCGACTGAATGATACACCTACAATGCAAATATGTTATGCAAATATATAAGTGTATAAATACTACATAAAAAATAAAGTTGTGCTAATATAATAAAAACGTACACTCATATGCCTGCATAGTAGCATATATCTCAGATATGGGCGACGGTAGAGGCTCAACTGTCGATGGAGTAGATATCGCCGATGGAGTAGATGCCGATGGTGGAGGTCTCTGAGCAGTCGATGTCGAGGTGGATGGAGTATGCTCCAACTGCTCTCGGATGCTGAACTGCACGTAACCTGTCGAGGGATAGGGATGAAAGCTAGATGGCGTTTCGATGCCATCGTGATCTATAACGTTAATGAACATTAATCAATATAACATGTTAAAGAATAATATTAGTATAGCATCAATAAATAGTCTCTAATATGTATACTAATCAATTGACGGATCTATCATTATGCAATGTAATAAACAAAAGCAACAAGATATAAACATCCAAAAAATATTATGTAATAAATTCTACAACATGAATTACATTCATAAATAATTAAGAATGAGCAATAGTCATAGATCCGATCTCTTGCACGAATCTTGGTGTTAATCTAACAACCTGAAAGAAGAACAAGGTAGATAATGGTAGCACCTTAGGGCTTAAAGTTGGAACCTTAGAGAGATATATCAAATTCTATTCACTTAAAAGCCAAGCTAGCTCTGTGCCTGAGACAACCAGCTCTGTGCCTGAGATATCCGGCTTGGATTCTCCTCCAGTCGGCTCGATCACGACCCGAGCTGACTCGGTTGCATATCCAAGCTAGCTTGGCTGTGTGCCATCCCCTCAATCACTCCCTCTCTCTCTCATCGGTGACGGCGGTGAGGCCGAACCCCTCCCTCTCAGCTTTTTCATCTCTTGATCTTCCTCTCTCCCTCTCTCGATCTTCCTTGCTAGTGAGGTCGGACCCCATCCCCCCCTCTCTCACTCTCTCGATCTTCCTCATCGGCAAGGTCGGACCCCATCCCTCCTAGTGATGCCGATGAGGTCGGACGCTCTCCCTCCCTCTCTCGCTCTCTCGATCTTCCACTCTCCCTCTCTCGATCTTCCTCACCGATGAGGCCGGACCCCCTCATCCCAATGATGGCGGTGAGGTCGGATCCCTCTCTTCCTCTCTCCCTCTCTCGATCTCCCTCACCGACGACTGCGGTAAGGCCGGACCCCCTCCCCTCCCTCCCTCCCTCCATTTTTGTCGACTGTCGATGAGTGATCGGCCCTTCCTCTCTCAATCTATTGGTCTCCCTCTCAATCTCTCCATTTCTTAGTTTTGAATCCCGAAATCGGGTCTGCCTTTCGAAATCCATTATGATTCGAGTCTGGTACTTCAAGTACAGACCCATCGGATATTCGGATTTGGATCCGATACTAATAATTAAAATTAAGTTCAGATCTAAATATCTAGGTTCCGATCCAAAAACTATGGCATATAGATAATTATAATATTTATAATAAATATTTATAATATTTATTATAAATATTATATAAATTATTATAATTATATATGATTAATAAATAGTACTATAAAATTAAAAAAAAATTATACCTACGGCTATAGAGAGCGAATCGCACCGAAAGCTTTGAGGGTCGTTGGCGATGATGCTAGAAGAGGATGACGACACTAGAGGTAACCTACGAAATAAAAGCAAGATAGTGAGATAGAGAAGAGAGAGAGAAAGAGAAGAGAGAGAGCATGGATGGCTGGAGATGGGGGCAAGGGGTATGGGGCATAGTGATGAGGAGGCCCAGAAGGCACAGTGACAGAAGGGTTGGCAATTGGGAGGAGGAGTGTGGGGGCTAGGGAGGTGGGTGGGGGGTGACTGGGAGGGGCGACCAGGGATGGGGGGCTGGGGTTGGCAGGATGGCGGGGAGGGAGGCTGGGGATGGGAGGAAGGAAAGGTGGCCAGGGGGAGGGTGGGGGGCCAGGTGGGGGGTGGCGGGGAGGGGCGGTCGAGATGAGGGTTGGGGGGTGGCAGGGTGGTGGGAGGGGCGGTCGGTGAGGGGGGGGGGCAGGAGGGGCAGTCGGAGGGAGGGTCGGGGTGGCGGGTGGCGGGGAGGAGCGATCGGAGAGGGGGGAAGGGGGGCGGCCGAGCGAAGGTAGGGGGTGGGGGGTGGTGGAGAGGAGCGATCGGAGATGGGGGGGGTCGGGGGGTGGTAGGGTGGCGGGGATGGAGGGAAGGAGGGGCGGTCGGTGGGGGGTGGGGGTGCCGGGGGAGGGTGGGGGGTGGCAAGGAGGAGCGGCCGAGGATGGGGGAAGTAGAAGCGACCGGGGGAGGGTGGAGGGTGGAGGGGCGGGTGGCTGGTGGCGGGGAGGGTGACGGGGATGGGAGTCAGAGGGGGGGGGAAGGAGGGGCGGCGCCGGTCGGGATGGAAGGAGGGGTGGCACCGATCCGAGGGGGAAGGAGGGGAGGTGTTGGTCGGGGGGGAAGAAGCCTCACCAGACGATAGAAGAGGAGGGGTGAGATAGAGAGAGAGATCGAGCACGCACGGAAGAAAAGCGAAAAAAATTTGAAGATTTTTAATCTAACTTACAGGTAGCGGTTATCGAACCGCTTGCCATAGATATACGATAGCAGGTTACTCTAAAATCCGCTGCCATAGATCTTATGGTAGTGGTTCTATAACCGCTGCTTGTAGATCTATAGTAGTGACTTTTGATAACCACTATCGTAGGTTGAAAATAATTTTTTTTATTTTTTTTTCTAAATATTATATAATTTTAAAATTTAATGCTCATCTTCACTGTTCATTATCTAAATAATTATCATTAGAGTATCGTCGCAAAAGATTGCCTCATCCGATGGCCTATCTTCATCGATTAGAAAAATTTAATTCGATGATCATGAACGATGATGCAATGATCTGATAGATGGAGATCCTTTGATAGATCTAAAATTTGTAAGATGATCTCGATGTTGTTTGTAGCATATTATCGAAGTTTCATTTAATTTGATATCGCTATCATAATCAATTTAGTATGGAATTTTGATCGTTAATTAGAAACAAACGATCAAAGGATTAAATAAAATCTGATTATGAGATAATTTTTTATTAAATTATTTTATTATAATTAAATATTTATATGATGATGTGGCAAAATTTAAATCATTTTCGTATAAACTTTTCATGTAATAGATATTGCAAAAGACAAGCATAAAAACTAGTGAAGTTTCAGAATGGTATCAAGGAGATGTAAATTATTCCATCTATGAGTTGAATTTTATAATCACCATCTTAAAAAATAATAAAATAGTAGCTAAGATCATTTATAAAAAAATTTCTCATAACGGGACATCGTTTGGTCCTTGATCATCGTTTATCATTTAACGGTCGAAAACTATACTAAATTGACCAAGATAACGATATCTAATTGAAGTGAAACTGATAGTATGCTACAAACATCACGAGATCATCGTACAGATTTTTAGATCCTCGAAGTCTCCATCTATCAGATGATTACATCGTAGTTCGTGATCTTCGATCAAATTTTTTTGATCGATGAAGCTAGGGTCATCGGATCGAGGCGATCTTTTATGACGATACTCTAATGATAATTATTTAGATAATGAATGGTAAAGATAGGTATTAAATTTTAAAATATATAATATTTAAAAATATATATATGGCATCGGTTATAATTAACGCTGCCATAAATAAGTTTATAGCAGCGGTTCATACTAACCGCTGCTATAGGCCGACTTATGGGTAGTGATTTCACTAATCGCTACTATAGGTCCGACCTATAGCAATGAATCCCTGCTATAGGTCGACCTATAGCAGCGGTTTTTTGTACCGCTGCCGTAGGTTCGACCTACGACAACGATTTTGTTAACTGCTGCTATATGTCAGATCTGTAATAGCAGTTATAAAATCACTGCCTAGATCTGACCTATAGTAGCAATTAATGAAAACTACTACAGATATTCAACGTAGACTGCAGCCATCTATGTTGTATAGTATTCTGCAGTGCCATGGACGCATTAATTGGGGATCATGCTCCCCTTCTTGTGGTCATAGCTCTGTACTCATCCTGCATCAATAATGATGCAATTAATTCTTTCCAAAAAAATAGTGATGCAATTAATTAATATAGCTATAGTAGGTTCTCAGGAGTCAAGGGCAGCATTGGATATTCTTTTTTTTTTTTTGAATGAAAAGAGTAGGGAAACCTAACCCATATATTGTTGTATTAGGTAGATTAAAGCATACAGAATATCGATAGCATATTTAATATGTATAATTATATGTAGTGAAGATGGTAGATTCAGAGCTCTGAACTTTATCAATGTCTTAATCTAAACTATTTCCTTCCATCTAGATACAGTTGTATGGTGTTTTTTCATTTGCTTGATCTAGTGATCTTTATATTTCTTTCTATCCAGTTGTAGGTTGTGAACTGAACTAAACTTCAAAAAGATTCTTGCTGAATGTCATTAACTAAATATAGTGGAATGAAGTACTTTACATAGCTCTGCTGCAGTTTTTAATATGTGCCATGTTAATAACTCTGTCAAAGTGCTTCGGGTTTTCTGAATAGGCTCTATTCTTACACTGATATGTTCTGTCCATAAATAGAAAGGCTGGCCGTTTGAAAGCTACCATTTGCGGGAGATATGCATGATAGTTAAGCACCTTTTTGTTCGTTCCTCCAAATACACCATAATCCAGTTGCGAGGAGTGTTGAAAGCCATTTTTCAATAGATCGTCTGATCGTTTGCTAATCCATAGTAGATTGATTTTGTGGGAGCCTCTGAAATGAAGCTGTCCCTGAAGAAGTGACCAAACATTTCTGAGTAAGAACATTGTAGAAACAAGTGGTTAGTTTCTTTTATGTTAGGGTCGCATAGAGGGCTGCTGTTATTATCCTGCACCCTCGTTTGATAATTTGTTTTTGTCAGAATTTGTCGAGAAACTGAGTAAAGAAAACTTAACTTTCTGCGGGATTTTATCTAACAACCATGAATCTTTCCAAAATAAGATTTTGCTTCCATTTCCTACTATGAATTTT
>QRFJ01000014.1:3251032-3296589 GCA_006176705.1 Cocos nucifera
GAACTGAGTGCTTGAAATAAGCCTTGTACCCTCCAGCCGTGCTTCTTCTCTCTCTCCACAACTTTCTGATAACTTCCGAGTGGTTGTTTCGTTTCAAAATGAGATAATTTTGGTTGCTACAGTTCCTATTTGGATTAAGTTCTCTCTCAAGGTTTTCCGATTACTTAATGCATTCCACCACCACCACCATTACAAAAAATAACTTGTTTAAGGATTTTTCAGATGGTGTTCCATTCCTTATTCTTTCCTCCGACTTGTTTTGGGCGACAAATCGTTGCCAATTTAATAGATTAGAAAAGCTCTGCGTAATTTTATCATATTTTTTGATTGATCTAGTCACACGGCAGAATAAAGATGCATGCCCATCCAAATAGACTAGTAGGAGAAATGACAGCAAATTCAGTAATATATGCTCTCCTGCCATTCGTGGTAGCTTTAGCCTATTCCATCCTGTCTTCTCTATAAGTAATGGAACCACATTCTATCTGCTCGAAGTATTTTTTTATAGTGCAAAGAGGCAATAACCCAAGTAGATTAGAGGAAAGAGTCCTGCTTCTAATCTCCGCAAGGATTTCTGCTAGTTGATCTCTGATCTTGATGATGGGAGATGCCACATGATCTCAAAACCGGGTGATTTTTCAAAAATGATGTTATGTAGTCCGATGGCAACTCAACAGGAGTAGAGTATAAATTTTGATGAGTTAATGTGCTCTCCTCTTCCTCGATCGCTTGCAAAAAGATGAAGCGGGTCATCCTCGCATACTGAAGAGTTTGGCAAAGAAGTCAACGGCCTAGCTTGTGCTAATACCTTCAAATAAGTTGATGCAAGGATGCCGTTTTAGTAATTCGGTCTGGGTTACATCAACCAACCAAAAAAGGTTGTGGTGATAGTGAGAATCTCCATGTTGTGGTTATGATATGTCTCACCCACTGTTTCTGTAATTAAGACGATGATTTTACACGTTGAATATAATATACAATAAAATCCATCTACACCATCTTGGGCTCCAAACTTAGCACTTGGGAGAATACTCAAATCTATAAATCACAAACTCATAAAGACACATCCACACCACTTCTATCCAAACCTTCTCTTTCAAAGTCCGGTTTTATTTTCTTTTCTTCTTCCTGTCCTCTTTTCTTTCTTTCCTTCTTCCCTCTTCTCCTTCTGATTTGGAAGGCTATATATCTGCTTGTGAGGATAATGACCTCCTACCTTGGGCTGCTGCACAAGACATTATTTGAGAGGTTGGGGCTAAACGGGATAATACTTTGAATTTGGGGGGGGGGCGGTTGGTGGCGTGGGTGAGATCATTGCGCTCATTCAGATCGTGGCAAAAGATAAAAAAGTATAATCTTACTGCAACAAGAGGTATGCTGGCCAGTCGTGAGTTTCTTTTAGGGCGAGGCAAATGAGCGCCTTGAGTTTGAGAAAAATAAACTTTTGAATCATGATCTTTACAATACATTACTTAGGGGCTGAACTGACGTTAATCCTCTTATCGTATGCAGTTGAACTCCTCCTAGAATAGATATAGTAGGAGTAATCTGCATTTTTTCTAAAGTTAATTGGTGATTGTAAAGTTTAAACCACCTCTCGTAGTTCAGATTATGAATTAGAAGTTCTCAATATGTAATTTAATGGATCGAATGAGAATCATATCAGCTAGGTACTTTTCTGAGCCTAGATGAAAATTGCATCTTGATTTTTCTTCTATGATGATCTCAATCAAGCATGGATATTCTTGTCTAACGTCCTCCTTTTACATGCATCCTTAGGTTTGAAAGTTCACAAACAGGTGAAATGGGACTTATCTTATAAGTTTACACTCTTAATCTCTTTAAGCAATATACTCATTTAAAAATTCATATCGCAAATATATATCTTTCTCAGCCATGTTGCTTGTAGGGTTTTAGCATTAAATAATACAATCAAAATTAACACCAATATATAATATTCTCAGCATGAATTTTTTTTCTTAGGATAATTTTCCTTTTTTTGCTCTTAAAAATAAAATAGTGATTTCAAAATTAAATGCTAAAACATTTTCATATAAAAAATTCTCTAAAAGTACGTACAGGAAATATATCCCTTAAAAAAAAATAAATATATTGCAATCAAGTTTTTCCATTTGGTTTGCATTCCTCAAATAAAAGAACTAAACTAGGCAATTTAAATTAAATAATATCGATCCTCTATTTTAATTAAAAAGGAAAAAAAGACAATGTTTGATCTTTTTATAAAACACTCAATAGAAATTCTAAGATTATTGAAGGAGAAGCTTCTCACCTACTTTGAGGTGGGGCGGAGTTAGCTAGGGTTTCTTAAAAATTATTTGTTATTGGGTAGGAACCTCTTCTGCCCAGTTTGGTGTGAATGCCACCAATGGAAATGCCTTTGAGAGCTAATGTGAATACCAGTGCAACATGCACAAAAGAAGATTCGATCATTCTTTTGCACAAAATATGACAATGTTTTCTAAATCGATAACGAATGCAAATTATGTCTCCTGAGGAAATATTTGTTGAAATTTAAGTGCTAAAAGGAATACACAAAAATATAATATAAATATATAGGAAACTCATAGTTTTTTACTAAAATGTTAAATTATTGAGATGGAACCCATGAAAGCTACAAACATTTTATAATTGATAAATAGGATAATTCAACATGAACAATGTAAATAAAATCTATTATCTTCCCCAGTTACCCATGCGAACAGAGAGTTTTTGCTCTCTATCCTTTTCAATGTAGAACATATACTTGATGGGAAGAATATACATGTTTAATATTTGGAAAGCTACAAAGCAAGGCATATCTAGAGCTTTTTTTCATTCAATTCTTCTAACAAAGAAGGCATATAATGAACGGTGGGAGCAACAATTGGGTTTGGGCGGGCCTCGCAGCCGTTCTTCACTACAATGATAGTAAGCCATTCCCAGCTGACATGGCGATCCAAATGGCAAATGCATGAACCAGACCCCTGAAACATGTTAATCCTCTTTCTTTCTTTTTTTATTCACAATTCACAAATGTTGGTAAAGCATTTAGCATCTGTATGCAAATACATACAAATTTAATAAGATGAAACACTGTTATCCCTCTTTCTTTCTTTTATTTATTTATTTTTTTATGCGGGAAGCTTGAGTAAATTGGTTAATCTAGGTTCAAACTAACTTGAATACACAACATTATTCTCATCAAGCACAATAAGATGCAATTAATTTCTTATTCAAAAAAAAAGTAGGATGCAATTAATTATAAGCTATAGTTAGTTCTCGGAGTCAAGAGCAACTAATGAATATTTTTGTCTACTCTCCTTTTATCATGGCATCCTTTGGTTGAAAAGTTTACAAAGGTGCAAATGGAACTTATCTCATTATTACAACTCATCTTTTTAGCCAATCATACTCAGTCACAAAAATCCATCAAAACAAATTTTTTTCATCACTTGATGCCATGTTTTCTTTGTACGTGGTTCTGCATTTATATAATACATCACAAAAATTTAAACCCAATAATCATAATAATTTAATGAATTTTTTTCTTAATGATGAATTTCTTTTTTCTTTGCTCTTAAAAAATAAAATAGCCATTTCAGTATTAAAAATTCTCTAAAGTTTACATACACCAATACAGGAATTGATCCTCTAAAAAACAAAAAGTAATTTCATAAGTTCCATGTAGGTTTGATCCTCAAGATGAAAAAGGAACTAAACTAGGCATGTTAAATTAAATAATATCGTCCTATTATTTTTCAATTAAAAAAGAAAAAAAAATAATGTTGATCCTTTTATAAAGATCATTAAGAAACTCGAAAGATTATTTGAAGGAAGAAGCTTCTCTCTTACTTTGAGTGGGGTCAGGAGTTTTAGCAAGGGTTCTTAGAACTATGTAATGGGTAGGATCCTCTACCCCAGTTTGGTTGACGTGCCATCCATGGAATACTTTGAGAGCTATGCGAAGTGCCATACAACACGTAAAAAAAAGAATATTCGGATCATTGTGCACAAAAAATAACAATGTTCTCTATACAAACGATGCAATATGCTCCTAAAGGAGTACTTATTGATTTAATGTGTTAACTGATAAATCACAAATATATATAAATAACATGGAACTCATAGTTTTTGACTTAAAATTTAAATTATTGAGATGGCCATGAGTTACATAACATTTTATAATTGATAAATTTAGATATTACATGACCAATGTTAATAAATCTATAATATCTTCCAGTTCCCGCATGCGAAACAGAGAGTATGGCTCTCTATCCTTTTATTTGGGAAACATATATTGGATGGGAAGAATATTACTAATGGTTTAATATTTTGGAAAGTACAAAGCAAGTCATATCTAAGCTTTTTTTCATTCAATCTTCTAACAAGAAGGCCATATTGAAGGTGGAGGCAACAATTGGGCTTGCGGGCTTCATCGCACCGTCTCACTCGATGTAGTAGCCATTCCCCAGCTGACATGGCGATCCAAATGGCAATGCATGAGACCAGACACTGAAAAATATTTTTCAAAGAAGGAAAAATAAATATTTATGTGCGAAAAAAAAACTTGAAAAAAAAAATACTTTCACATCTCTATCGAGGAATTTAAAGGGGTTTGGAAAACACAGACATCGTCAATTAGTATTGGTCAATGGAGAAAAACTTTTAAAAATCATTTTGATTTCATAAAAAGTCATGATAAAATCAAAGAAAAGGTTCACGCAACTTACATGCACTTCTATAAAGCCCTAGTCAGCCCATGCCCAAAAACGTGAAGAAAGGGAACCAAAACTCACCTGGGTTTGGCAAGCCCTGACCGGAATACGGCCCACCCATATCTTGGGCATCTCCAACCTGTTTCTCAAGTGGTGGTCCACCAGGTTATAGCTTCCCGGGATCATTCTCCTGGTCAAAGTTTCCCGAAACCCCGTCCCCACCAACGAGATCTATGCCCATAGCAAGTGCACAGGGATGGTTCTCCCAGCCACACTGTGGTCCCCCTGGAACACTATCTCCAAGCTAGTATTGTACTCCAAACACCCTAACCTTCCGTGCCTTCATCGTAAACGACGGCAAGTAATCTCCGTGGAAGTTGAAGTAGATGGCGCTCGCTTGGAAACCCCGTCCCATGACTCCGCTGATGTCCGAAGTAGGCCCATCGAGGACATCGATCGTGGCAGAAGCAAAACTTTGTTGTTGAGGCTAGCGCAAACCGGTTCCGTTGGGATCCCCTCAGCATGAGCTGTTTGGGGCATAAATTCTGGACCCGATACCTTGAGATGATGATCACGTATTCATCGATGGGTTTGGCCGGGAACATCACCGGGTGGTCTTCGCTCGGCCAGAGACCGCGCCCGCGTTGGCTGTGAAGTTGGTCGGGCCGAATCGGTGTCATTGTACGATGGGAGGTTATTAGGGGAGTTGCGGGTGACGTCGTGAAATTACTGGAGCCATTCGATGTACTCTATGATTGCTGTCGTGATAGTGTTGTCGAACGGGACATTGCTAGTCGTGTGCATAGAAAGGTAACAAATTCTAAATCTTAGTTTATAAATTAAATTAATATTTTTTTTTATATATTTCTAATAAACTGATTCATTGTTATAACTGATGAGAGAGGAAGTAATGCCCACTTGTAGCACCATCTTTCGATCCAATCATACGGATAAGAAGAACATATCGATGAATACCATGATCAAAAGAATTTTTGTAAGTAATAAATAGGATATTAGTATACTACTACAAAAAAGAGCTACGATAGTGATTTATAACCGCTGTCGTAGCTCAAAAAATTGCTGTCATAGGCTATGATAGCGATTTTCTAACTGCTACTACTACGGCCATCGTCGTAGCTCTATGATAGTGGTTGTTGTAATGGTGTTAGAATCGCTGTCATAGATGGTCTATTATAGTGGTTTATAAACAACTATAAGAGATCGATCTATCGCAATGATTATGTAACCACTGCTATAGATATCCTATGGCAGTAGTTATATAACCGCTATCATAGGTAATATAGCAGCGATTTCTTAATCGCTGTCATAAATCTATTATAGCTATTGGCATCGGACCTATGACAGCGGTAGGCATGGATATGATAGCGATTATAAAATCGCTATCGTAGATCTTAAATAATTAAAAAATAAAATTTTTATTTTTTTATATATTTTATCTAATAAATATAGATATATAATATAAAAAATATAATAAATATAAAAATTATTCTAAAATGCTAAAATTTTATTATCAAATAAAATTTATTATAATATTTTTTTTAAAAAATAAAATACATCAAAAGTCTCCTAAATCTACATCATCATCGTCATCGTCATCGAAAGTCGAAGTTGGAGCTGGAGCCAAAGCTGAAGCTGGAATGCAGGCCAACATATTCTCGAAGCTCGTGACTCCAAAATGTATGCTGAGTATCGATATCATGTCTCTCACGATGCCCTCCAGATGAGATGCGCGCTCCTCAGCCCAATCTATCCGTATTGCAGCATGATCTGCCCGTGCTAACGCCTCCTCAAGCTCCTCCCACTGACGATAACGAAAGTCTGTGAGGAGATGCTCGCCTCAGATCAGTAGCTCGTCGGCGTATGTTTGGACTTCCATCGAATCCTCCCAGAGTGCTCAAGCCCCAAGACCTGAGATAGATGGTCATGGAGCCCAGAGGTATCCGAGCCCTCGCTTGCGAGCGCATCTAACTGATCCTATAATTATAAATTAAAATAAAATTTTATAAAAAATACTATAATACTAATCATATATACTAATATATTTAATACTTTTAAAAATACGCTCGATCGTGGCATTTATCGGCTTGCCCATCTTATCCGTACGGCTGGATCGAAAGATCTCGCTACGGTTGGACGTCACTCTATCTCTCATCAGCTATAACAAAGAGCAAATTTATCAGAAAGATGATAAAAAATATAAATTTAATCTACCTAATAGGATTTAAAATTAATTATCTCTCTATACATATGACTGGCCATAGACTCACAGCCTAGAGTGTGCGTATACTCCTGGGCTGCATGGTTCTCTTGATTCTGATGGAAGGTAGCCTAACAAGTATTCAAATAAATAATAAATATTTAAAAAATATTTAAATAAAATTTTAAGTATATTAAAAAATTTAAAAGTTAGGATTTTACCTCGAACTCCTGGCTCCTTCAGTATCTAACCATCCTCTCCCACTGACTCGGAGGATAGTCCTGTATTCAGAGAATAAGCTCCTTCAGAGTGTCTCATCGATGCTCGAGCCATTCTCTATGGAGCTTGACCTTGTAACCCTGGTACAACTCTCCGATCTTCTTCAGTCGAGCATCTCGAGCCCTCTCATAATCGAAAAAATCGTACCTCCTCTACATAAATTTATCAAAAATCAGTTACAAAATTATTCTAATCAAATATATATAGTGTAAACATATAAAATACATAAATATAACTAACATGTGCATACTTACCTGTATCTCCTTTCATATCCGATTTTTGATGGCATCATTCGTCAAACACCAGTCTTTAGGCTTTACGAGAATGATGTCCCACTGCCTCACAAGCATTCCAAAAAAGGAATGCATCTCCCGTGCGATCTCCCCTACCGGCATCCCCTCCGCATCATAATGCACCATCACCTGATGTTGGCGGTTTCACATGTGTGCCATACATATGGGACCACAAAATATCCGACTAGATGATGCACCTGCAATACAAATATATTATGCAAATATATAAGTGTACAAATACTATATAAAAAATAAAGTTATGCTAATATAATAAAAATATACACTTAGATGCCTACGACGGTAGAGGCTCAGCTGTTGATGGAATAGATGCCGCTGGTGGAGTAGATGCTAGTGGTGAAGATCCCTGAGCAGTCGATATCGAGGTGGATGGAATATGCTCCGATTGCTCCTCGGATGCTAAATTGTGCGTAACCCATTGAGAGGTAGGGGTGAAAGCTAGATGGCATTTCGATGCCATCGTGATCTATAATGTTAATGAATATTAATCAATATAACATCGTGACATATCAAATTCTATTCACTCGAAAGTTGAGCCAGCTCCGTGCCTAAGACATCAGGCTAGGGTCCTCCCCCAGCCGGCTCGATCATGGCTCGAGCCGGCTCGACTGCGTATTCGAGCCGGCTCGATTGTGTGCCATCCCCTTGATCACTCCCTCTCTCCCTCTCTCGATCTCTCTCACCAGCGACAGCAACGAGGCCGAATCCCTCCCTTCCAGCTTTTCCATCTCTCGATCTTTCTCTCTCCCTCTCTCAATCTCCCTCGTCGATGAGGCCGGACTCCATCCCTCCCTCCTCACTCTCTCGATCTCCCTCGCCAGCAAGGCTGGACCCCATCCCTCCTAGTGATGCCAGCGAGGTCGAACCCCCTCCCTCCCTCTCTCGCTCTCTCGATCTCCCGCTCTCCTCTCTCGATCTCCCTCATTGACGAGGCTGGACCCCCTCCCTTCCAATGATGGCGGCGAGGCCGAACCTCCTCCCTCCCAATGATGGCAGCGAGGCTGGATCCCTTCCTTCCTCTCTCAAGTACAAACCCATCGGATATTCGAGTTTGAATCAGATATTAGTAATTAAAATTAGATCCAAATTTGAAATATCCAGATTTTGATCCGAACCGAACCCAATGATAGATCTAGTCCATAGCCGCCGACATGGCACGGCCTAAAAACTATAACATGCAGATAATTATAATATTTATAATAAATATTTATAATATTTATTATAAATATTTTATAAATTATTATAAATATATATGATTAATAAATAATATTATAAAATTTTAAAAAAAATTATACCTATGGCTATAGAGAGTGGATCACACCAAAAGCTCCGAGGATCGTTGGCGACGATATCAGAGGAGGACAACGGCACTAGAGGTAACCTATGAAATAAAAAGCAAGATAGTGAGATAGAGAAGAAAAAAAAAGAGAAAAAAGAGAGAGAGGAAGGGCGGCCGGGATAGGGGCTAGGGGGAGGAGGCACAGTGATGAGGAGGTCGAAGGAGGCATCGCACTCGATCGGGGGAGGATCAGAATGGTGGTGGTGGTTGGGGGTAGGATTTCATGGGGTCGAAGGTGGGTCGGATGGGGGTTCGTTAGGGACCGAGAGAGGATTGGGATGGAGAGGTGGGGGGGGGGGGAGTTTCACGGGGAGCCGAGCGAGGGTGGAGGGGGGTTCGCTAGGGGGGATTTCATGGGGGCTTGAGGGAGGGTCGGATGGGGGTTCGTCGGAATGGAGATTTGCTGGGGATTGAGGGAGGATCGGATGGAGGGGTAGGGGGTCGGGTGGGGGTGGCGGGTGGCGGAGAGGGGCGGCCGGAGATGGGGGGCCGAAGAGGGAGGGGGAAGGAGGGGCGGCGCTGATCGGGGGGAGGAGGGGCGACGCCGGTCAGGGGGGAGAAAAGGCGATGCCGATCGGAGGGGAGGAGGGGCGACACCAGTTAGGGGTGAAGGAGCTTCACCGATGATAAAGAGGAGGAGGAAAGAGAGAGCGAGAGAGATTGAGCAAGCACGGAAGGAAAAAAAATTTAGAAATTTTTAATCTAACCTACGTCAGTGGTTATCGAACTACTGCCATAGATCTACGGTAGTGGTTATCCAAAATCGCTGCCATAGATCACAATCTATAGCAGCGATTTTTGATAACCACTGTCATAGGTGAAAAATAATTTTTTTTATTTTTTTTCTAAATATTATATAATTTTAAAATTTAATATTCATCTTCATCATTTATTATCTAAATAATTATCATTAGAGTATCATCGCAAAAGGTCGCCTCGATTCGATGGCCCTAGCTTCATCGATTAGAAAAATTTGATTTCGATGATCATGAACGATGATGCGATGATCTGATAGATGAAGATCTTCAATGAATTCAAAAATCTATAATGATGATCTTAATGATGTTTGTAACATACTATCAAAGTTTTACTTCAATCCGATATCGTTATCATGGTCAATTTAGTATGGAATGATTTTGACCGTTAAATTAGAAACAACCGATCAAAGGGTTAAACGGCATTCAATTATGAGATAATTTTTTAGTTAAATGATCTTTGTTATAATTTTAAATATTTTATATGATGATGATAGTAAAATTTAAATCATTTTCGTATAAATTATTCATGTTAAGCAGATATTGCAAAAGCACAAGCATAACAACTAGTGAAGTTTTAAAATGGTTATCAAGAGATGAATAGTTTTACATCATTTTTCATCTTACGAGTTGAATTTTATAATCACAACTATAAAAAATAATTAAAGTAGTATCCAAGATCATTGATAAAAAAAATTATCTTATAATTGGATACCGTTTGGTCCTTTGATCGATCGTTTATCATTTAACAGCAAAAACTAATTTATACTAAATTGACCAAGATAATGATATCCGATTAAAGTAAAACTTTAATAGTACGCTACAAACATCATCGAGATCATCGTTATAGATTTTTAGATCCATTAGAGGTCTGCATCTATCAGATTATCGTATCATCGTTCGTGGTCATCGAAATCAAATTTTTCTGATCGACGAAGCTAGAGCCATCGAATCGAGGTGACCTTTTGCGATGACACTTTAATGATAATTATTTAGATAATGAATGATGAAGATGGGCATTAAATTTTAAAATTATATAATATTTATAATATATATATATATGGTAGTGGTTATAATTAACTACTACCATAAATCAAATTATAGTAGCGGTTCTTACTAATCGCTGCTATAGGTCCGATTTATGACAGCGGTTACAACGAACCGCTGCTATAGGTTAACCTATGATAGTAATTTTTTGTAATCACTGCTATAGGTCCGACCTACGATAGTGATTTTTTATAACCACTATTATAGGTCCGACCTACGATAGCGATTTTCGTTAATCGATGCTATATGTCGGACCTATAGTAGCGGTTATAAAAACTACTGCTATAGATCCGATCTATAGCAATGGTTAACAAAAATTGCTGCCATAGGTGCTATGACAGCGGTTTCAAAAATCGCTGCTACAGTAAGCGCTGTTATAGGCTATTTTTGTAGTAGTGGTACGATTAGTATTATAATATTTTTTATGATATTTCATTTAAATTTATAATTATTGGAGTAGTTAGACATGCTCGCGAGCGAGGGCTCGAACACCTCTGACTCTCATGACCATCTATCTTAGGTCTTGGAGCCTGAGCACTTTGGGAGGATTCGATGCAGGCCCAGACATACATCGATGAGCTACTGATTTGAGATGAGTGTCTCTTCACATGCTTCCAATATCGTTAGTCAGGAGTAGCTTGACGAGATGTTGGTGCAAACAGCTCAAGCTAGGGAGCAGGCTGCTCAGGTTAGAGAGCAGACTGCTCAGATTAGGGCATTATGACCACTATATTGATGAGGCTCAGCATGCGCTTTGGAGCTGACTTCATGGGCCTTAAGGACATGTTGGCTGGTGTTTCAGCTCCAGCCCCTCCAGCTTCTTTAGCTTGTACTCCAACTCCTTCTGGTGACGACGACTTAGATGTAGATTTAGCAGACTTTTGATGTATTTTTTTAAAAAATATTATAATAAATTTTATTCAGTAATAAAATTTGAGCATTTCAGAAATATTCTTATGTTTATAATACTTTCTTGTATTATATATTGAACTGCATTTATCAGATAAAAAATAAAAAATAAAAAATATATATATTATTTTTTATTTTTCAAAATCTATGATAATGGTTGCAAAATCACTGTCATAGGCATGCCAATCGCTACCATAGATTATGTGCCAATCGCTAGCATAGGCTTCTATGATAGTGGTCAGAGAACCACTGCTATAGATCATGTATGGCAACGGTTAGAAAACGGCTGCGATAGATTTATGGCAATAGTTACTTAACCACTGTCATAGTATCTATGGCAGCGATTATCTAACTGCTGCCATAGTTAATCTATAGTAATGGTTACTATAATCGCTGTCATAGGTCATCTATGGCAGTGGTTGCTATAATCACTGTAAAAATCGATATCATAGACCTACGACGACGGTCACAGTGGCAACGGTTAACTAACCATTGTCGTAGGCTATGATAGTAGTTATGAACCACTATCATAGTCCTTTACTATAGTAGTGATTTAACTATTATTTATCTATTGGAATTATTATAAATTAGTTATTTGTAAGATTTATTTCTAATTATTTGCTACATATTTTTTATAGCTTTTTGAATAAATATGAACTTTTTATTCTGCAAAATTTAAGGATTTATACTTATCCCTATATTTCATAGTACTGTTGGCCAATCACTTAGAAAATAATGGAAATAAAATATAAAAATTTTATGTTTTGTAAGTTGGAAGGTCCATTATTCTGGAGGCTAGTATAGGAGTCTAGATAATATTTCCAGTATGGTGTAAGCCTGTCTTCTTACTCAACTCTGTATAGCATTTCTATTCTTAGTCTTTAATTATTTGCTTTATTCATCAAATATTGCACTTTATTTTTTTATTAACAGATTATTAATTTATAGTACACAGTTAAGTTACTAGTGCACATAATTAAATTAATATTACATAGAGTTAAATAAACATGGTACATAGCTAATTTGCTATTATAGATAGTTATATATATATAGTACATAGTTAATTTACCACTATACATAGTTAAAATAATATAGTACATAGATAAATTATCACTGCATATAGTTAAATTAATATAGTATATAATTAATTTGCTATTATATATAATTATATATATGGTACACAGTTAAATTAATATGATATATAGTTAATTTACTAATTTACCATTGCATATAGTTAAAATAATATAGTATATAGTTAAATTGTCACTGTACATAGTTAAATTAATATGGTACATAGTTAATTTATCATTGCACATAGTTAAATTAATATTGTATATAGTTTACAATTAAATTAATATGGTGCATAGTTAATTTATCACTATATATAATTAAATTAATATAATATATAATTAAATTAATACTATATATAATTAAATAAATATGGTACATAGCTAATTTGCTATTGTACATAGCTATACATATATAGTGCATAATTAAATTACCACCATATACTATTAAATTAACATGGTATACAATTAATTTGCCACTATATACAGTTAAGTTAATATAATACATAGTTAACTTATCTCTGTACATAATTATACATATATGGTATATAGTTAAATTACCACTACATGATTAAATTAACATGATACATAGTTAACTAAATAGTATATAGTAAACTTACCACTACACATAATTAATTAAATAAACATGGTACATAGTTAATTTATTATATATATGCAATTATTATACATGGTATATAATTAAATTATCACTGTACATAATTAAATTAATATAGTACATGTTAACTAAATATGGTATCTAGTTAATTTACCACTATATATAGTTAAATAAATATAATACATAATTAAATTACTATTATACATAATTAAATTAATATGATGCTTAGTTAAATTAATACTACATATAATTAAATAAATATAGTACATAGCTAATTTGCTATTATATATGGTTATATATATATAGTATATAGATAAATTAACATGGTATACAATTAATTTGTCATTTCATATAGTTAAATAAACATGTTGCATAGTTAATTTGCTATTATACATAGTTATATATACATGATATATAGTTAAATTAATATGGTACATTATTAATTTGCTACTATACAGTTAAATTAATATAGTACATAGTTAAATTATCACTATATATAATTAAATTAATATGGTATACAGTTAATTTATTATTATATAGTTAAATTTATATGGTACATAGTTAAATTAATATGGTACATAGTTAATTTATCACTTCATATAATTAAATTAACATAATATATAATTAAATTAACATTATATTATTAAATAAATATGGTAGATAGCTAATTTGCTATTATATATAGTTATATATATGGTATACAGTTAAATTATCATCATATATTATTAAATTAATATGGTATCTAATTAATTTATCACTATACATAGTTAAATTAATATGATATACAGTTAATTTGCCACTGCACATAGTTATATATACATCATATATAGTTAAATTATTACTATATATAATTAAATTAACATAGTATATAATTAACTAAATATGGCATACAGTTAATTTACTACCACACATAGTTAAATAAATATGATACATAGTTAATTTGTTATTGTACATAGTTATATATATATATATATATATATATATATATATATATATATATATATATATATATATATATATATATATATATATATATATAATTAGATTATCACTATGCATGCTTAAATTAATATGATACATAATTAATCAAATATAGTATACATTTAATTTACCACTGCACATAGTTAAATAAATATAGTACACAATTAGATTGCCCCTGCACATAATGAAATTAACATGATATATAATTCAATTAATATTGCATACACTTAAATAAATATGGTACACGGCTAATTTACTGTTATACATGGTTAGATATATGTGATATATAGATAAATTAATATGATACATAGTTAAATTATCATCACACATAGTTAATTTATCACTGCACATGATTAAATAAATATGGTGCATAGTTAATTTGCTATTGTATATAGTTATATATATGTGGTACATAGTTAAATTCATATAGTATATAAAAAATTTATCATTATACATAGTTAAATTAACATAGTATATAGTTAAATTATCATTATATATAGTCAAATTAACATGTGTACTTAATTTATCACTATACATAGTTAAATTAATATCGTACATAGTTAAATTATCACTGTATATAGTTAAATTAATATGGTATATAGTTAATTTATCACTATATACATAGTTAATTTATCACTATACATAATTAAATTAACATAATGTATAGTTAAATATAATATTATATAACTAAATAAATATGGTACATAGTTAATTTGCTATTGTACATAGTTATATATATAGTACATAGTTAAATTACAATTGCATATTGTTAAATTAATATGATATATAGTTAATTTGCCACTATGTATAATTAAATTAATATGGTATACAATTAATTTGCTAATGCATGCAATTATATATACATGGTATACAGTTAAATTGTTATTGGATATATATAGTTAAATTAATATGGTACATACTTAACTAAACATAACATACAGTTAATTTATCACTATATGCAATTAAATTAACATGGTATATAGTTAATTTGCTATCATACACAGTTATATACCATAATTAAATTAACATAATACATAGTTAATTTATCACTATATATAATTAAATTAATATAATATATAGTTAAATATAATACTATATAGTTAAATAAATATGGTACATAACTAATTTGCTATTGTACACAGTTATACATATATAGTGCATAGTTAAATTACCACTGTATGCTGTTAAATTAATAATATATAGTTAATTTATCACTACACACCATTAAATTAATATGGTATATAATTAATTTGCTAATGTATGCAATTATATATATATGGTATACAGTTAAATTATCATTGCATATATATAGTTCAATTAATATGGTATATAGTTAACTAAACATGACATATAGTTAATTTATCACTATATGCAATTAAATAAATATGATATATAGTTAATTTGCTATTATACATCGTTATATATACATGGTATATAGTTAAATTAATATAGTACATAGTTAAATTATCACTTCATACTATTAAATTAATATAGTATACAGTTAATTTACCACTATACATATTTAAATTAACATAATACACTATTAATTTATTACCATATCCTTGAGCAGTATCTTGGCACACTCTCTTGACTCCTTTAGCCCTATCAGCGTTAGATATGTAGTCTTATCACTAACCAGATCCTTATCAGCCGTCTTCTCCAACTCATCTGATGACTAGGTTACATCGAGGATGTCATCCATAATTAGGAACAATAATTCAATATGCCTAGCATAGCGTCGCAGCAGTTGGATCTGGATGTTGAAACCCTCGCCAACAATCACTCCTATAACCATTGAGGCCTCCAGCAAGAAGGCATTCTTATGAAGGTGGATGAATTTAAGCCGATCAAGGCTAAAGGGGACTGCCGGCCCTGAAGGCAAGAAGTTTTTCTAAGAAATAGATTGATTGAATTCATTCACTTCTCTCTTCTGTCTCTGTAGCCTTTTTGCTGAATGGAAGAGTTGGTAGATACATCAAATACAGACAAGGCTTGAGATAAGATGATCCTCTCTCTCTCTATCCTTTTTTATTTTGGCCACTAATGTCCTTTCCAAATTGCTCAAGTAGGCTGGATCCCTAGGACTTGTTGAAGGATTGGTAATAATAAAGAATTTTGTGGTATAAAAAGTCTCCATTTTATAGATGGTATGCTTCTTTTTTGTGTCGGCAAAATTGAAAGCTTATTGATGACCAAAGCTATCTTGCTTGCTTTCGAAGGAGCCTCTAATTTAAGAATCAATTTCCACAAGAGCTACATAGTGGGCATGAATGTTGAAGATAGAGAAGTCTCTATGTTTGCCACTTTGATGAATTGTAAGGTAGAAGGTAGGTCCTTTACCTTTTACTTGGGTCTCCCCCTTACTAGGCTCTCCCCTTTGGTGATAAGATTGTCCCCAAAAAATGTTCGATGCTCTTGCTGGAAAAGATTCGCTCATGATTGGCCATGTGGAAGGAGGAGTTCTTTTTTGAGGTGGAAGCATTACTCTAATCAATTTGGTATTCACAGCTCTACCCTCCTATTGCATGTTGGTATTCCAAATGCCAAAGTGGGTGGTGGGTAGAATTGATTATATGTGCCATGAATCCTATGGAAGGGAAGGGAGTGAGCAAGTGGTTTCAATTATTTTATCAATTGGGATATTGTCTGTAGGTCCAAGGAATAAGGAGGCCTGGGTATTAAGAATATTAGCTAGATGAACCTTGCCTTGCTAGCCTAGTGGGCTTGGAAGTTCACTTATGGGTCAAACAGTCCTAGTGGATATAAATAAAAAATACTTATTATTTAAGGAGGAAATTTGAAATGAGATTCAAAAAATGTCTCACAAACCTCTCCCCTATTTGGAAGGATATCAATAAATAATTTGGCACTTTTTGGAACTGCCTTTCTTTCAAGCTAGATGATGGAGATGATATTCATTTTTGCGAGGAAACTTGGGTAAGCCAAATGACAATTTCATCTCTCTTCACAGATCTATACTCTAGAGCCATTAAGCCCAATTGTTCAGTTGTGTCTAAATGGTCTCTTGGTATATCAAACTAAGAGGCCCTTTAACTAGTTTTAAATCAAAGTAGCTTCAAGCACCTTTAGGCATTTTCTCCTTTATCAGACCATTACAAATTGATGATATGCCCATATGAAAGCTTACTTTGAATGAAGTTTTCTTGGTTGATTTCTTCTATAGATTCATCAATAATAGTGGTCTCCTTGTACCTACTATAAAATTATTCAAAAAGCAGCCATCTCAGAAAAAAGTCAAGATATTGCTCTAGTTTTCTCTTGGAACTAAACTTTATATAGGGGAAGTGCTAGCCAAGAAAGGTTGGCAAGTAAGCCAAAAGGATGTGTTTTGTGTGGCTTAAGGATAGAATTGGTCACCATCTCTCCATTAGATGCTCCATTTGTAGCATATGAAACTCTATTAAGATTCAGTTGAACCTAAGGGGGACCATGACCTTTGAACTAAATAGAGGAGAAGAAATTTTTAGCATGCATAAAGAGGGAGATCAACTATGTACAGCTCATTGCCGGGAGGAATGGGAAGAGAGAAGTGCAAGAATCTTCATTGAGAGAAGCTCTTCGGTGTATGCTACTTTGTATAAGTCTTTGCACACATTCCATAATTGGGACCACTTATGTTCTGCAAAGAGGATGGATGGTCATAGAAATTATGGAATAGCTTGACGATTATTGTACATTGACTTCCTACCTAGATTCCAAACAAATGGGGAAGCTTCTTGCTTCCTCCATTTTCCCTCAAAAAAAAAAAAAGAAAAAAAGATTTGATAATGGATTCAAACATTAATAAAAATATTGAAATCCAAACAAAAACAATCTTAAATTAGATCACTTCATCGGTGATTAAAATATTTTTACAATTTCATAATTAGGTTTCTCTTTAAAACTCTTATAAAACATAATTTAGTATATTTGGAATTTAAGAATCTTTAAGGAAAAAGAGCTGTGGTTATTTTGAACGAAGAGGCAAGGATAAGAAACAGTGTATCGGACAAAGGTTATGTATGAGTTAATTATTTTTATATATTTAGAATTCCTTAAACTAAATAAAAGTGGCTTAATTTCTAATTTTTCACTTTCATAAATAATCCTAATTAGAATATTCTTACAAGCTTTTAAAGAAGATATCTTAATACATTTGGGATTTAAAAACTTTCAAGAAAGAGAAACTTCTCAACCAAAGACAAGGATGAAAGATTAGACAAAATAAGTTAAGTATTTGAGCTAATTAAATGTTTCTACTAGTATTTTCAGGCCAAATGGAGAGTAAATTGTTATCAAACCATGGGGCATCTTAATTAGAGCATGCCAGAGTAGAACTGGCCCTCACCAGACGTCGAGCACAGATAGAGGCCTAGCCTCCAGGTTGACCATCTATTGTGAAGGCGTCTGAAACTGGGTCATTTTGTGCTTGAATGGCTTCTTCAAGTACCTCCATATCTCTCTTCCACCACTGTCCTGTCTTGGAAAAAAGTCATTCACTAGGTTATTATAATTTTGATGGAATTAAGATGCAATGTATGCTTGAGATCAATTGTCTTACAAAAAGTAGTTTTGGACTACTGATTAGTTTGATAGAATAGACCTACACAAGCCATTCAAGCATTTTTATTCCCAATCTCTAGACTAGCTTGTAGGAATTACGATTAAGCCGGTACTTCTGGCTGGCTGTTTAAGTATATAACTGATGGTAATCTATTTTGTTGAAATTAAGCAGTTTATATAAAATAGAGGAATAGTTCAATGATAAGAAATGCAAGGGAAAACTCCAAGAATTTATTCTTGAGTCCAAAATAAGAGATGGATTTTTTTGGGACCTGTTTGGTGGCTCAAAGTTTTCTTTTTTTTCTTTTTTTTTTTTGATAGTGACTAAGGCTGAAAACAGCCCACCTGAATTTATTGGAAGAAAGCTATTTACAGAACATCAGAGAACAAAAACACCCATCCAAAGTATTTTCTAGAAAACAGCCACCCACCCAAAAACATGCACCCAAACGAAAAATGTGGCCCCAAGAGATACTATACCAAACAAAGAGACAATGAAATAAACTATCTCTTGAAAAGCCATTTTGCTAGCGTTACAACACCAGCCAACTCATTCCGACTGAAGAGGACAGACCATTGGTTGAATAAATTTAGGAGTACTTGATTGGCGATTGAAATCAGAATCGGAATCAACACCAGCCAACTCATTCCGACTGAAGAGGACAGACCATTGATTGAATAAATTTAGGAATATTTGATTCGTAATTGAAATTAAAATTAGAATGAAAATCAGAATGGATTGGAATTGAAATTGAATGGCCTATTCCTTTAGAATATTTGATTCGTAACCAAAATCGAAATCGAAATTAGAATAAAAATTTGAATCCATAGGAGAGAGTGAGAATTGAGTTTTAGGTAGATTGGATCATTCTCATTTCACTTCAGAATCGAAATCGAAATGAAACTCTTTCAACCAAGCAGTTGGAATAGGAGTTATCCATTTTCATTCCGATTTCGGATCTCCATTTTTTCCAACCAAGCACCTCTTTAATATCTCTAGAAAGATAGAAATCTTGGTTGAGGTCTTGTTATCCGTGCGTTCCTTTCCTCCCGGCAACTCCAAAGCAAAGTAGCTATCAGCATAAGAACAGGTCGACGGAGTGCCGATTTGAATTTCTATTTAGACCAGAAAGAGTAGACTTGAAGCAAATTAGATTGCACAAACTACACTGTTAATCTGTCACAAATTCAAGACCAAATCGGAGAAATAAAGAAATAGTTAACAAATATGTGATCAAAGGATTTTGTGGCACCATCACACAGTACACATTCATCAACATTTCTACTTAATTTCTTTCATAGGAGCTCTCTAGTTTTGAGTTTGTTTAGAAAGGCCAACCGCATAAGACATTTGACTTTAGATGAAATCCTGCTCTTCCACAACAACTTAGAGTGGGCCTAAAAGTTTATCTAGAAACCTTGACATTGGACTACATGCTTCAAAATTGTGATTATAAAAGTAGTTTCTTGATTCCAAGAAGAGAATTTATTTCACTCTATAGTCCAGTAGGTCCATTCCAGAAGGCTAATGTCTGTTTTACTAGGAAAAGAAAAAAAGAGGAGGAAAGAAGGAAGAAGAAGAAAAATGGCCTGTGTATTTGTTTGTGTGTGAAAACACCGGATAAAGTTTGCTAAGGGCAAGTATAAAACAAGTACGAGGAGGAATTCCTGATGGAACCTGAACGGGTAACGCTTGGGAGGTTTGGAATTGACAACATTGGCTCCATGAACTGTGGCTCGATCGCAATCGTCCTGTGCATGCCACCAAACAGTCCCTTCCTCGCTTGACGGCAAGATTGTGCATTTAAAACAGTTTTAATTGACCGAATTGGGCACAGCGTGATGTATGCTGGACCATCTGACCAAGGATTTCTTGGCTGTTTGACTCCATGCATGCATTCTCCATTTTAGAAATCAAGAGGATAGCATATCATCTAAAGGGATAATTTAAGGCTTGTTGATACGTTAATAGGGATGTTATGTATTAAACAATATCGGCATGTAAGTCCAATGGATGATAAAATTTGAAATTTTAGATCTTGAATAAACTCTCGTTTTACATGTTATGTTCACTATATACAGGTGGTTTTAGAGACAATGATGGTGGTGCCAATCCTTAAGAACCCCTAGCTATCAAGATGTGAGAGATGGTTGTTGTCTTGACTTTACATTCACTTGCTTCCTATTAAGTTTGGTAAAGAGAGGGGGGCCAATGCTTCCTATTAAGTTTGGTAAAGAGAGAGGGGTCAAAAAAAAATCTCTAATAATTAAGTTGGAGGGTGTGACCAGTGAGCCTCATTAAACATGTTAACAAGGATATTATAAAGCATTCAAGCTTTGTACATCAAGTCATATTGAAAATATCTTAGATGGTTCACATAATTCAAAATTCTAATACTAAGCAACCTCAATCTTCACATGCTTTATATAAGATTCAAATGTGCTCTTCACATGTTTGTTCAATCTACCTCTGTTCACGGGCTAGACTGGGCTAGAATTGGGCCGAGTTCATCCCAAATACGAAACATTTAGCTAGATATGGGCCTGGCCCGGCCCTACATTATCATAGCTATTGGATTTTCGAGCTCCTGGCTGGATTGAGTAGAATCCAAAGTTCAGAATATAAAAGATCGTATAAAGCCCGTGAGCAGACCCCGACGTCTAGAGCCCATGAGCAAACCTCGTCATACGTTAGAGATACGCTCGACAACATATGTTATACAATTCAATCTGCCATGCTTATATATATATTTTTTAATTAAAATTATTTATAAAAAATTCTTACAAATACTTCCCTATTTTTATTGTTTTTCATCCCCAAATTGAACCTCCATCATCAAAAATCTCAGAGAGATCGAGCGAAGAAGGGCGAAAGCGAGCGAGATGGAGGCGTACGATAGGCGGGGAGCGAAGGGGTAATGGAAGCAGAGGACGTACCGGAGGTTGGACGGCGGCAACGGAGGATCGAGGCAGCGGAGTAGGGAGAGAGGGAAAGATGAAAGGGGGAGAGTTCAAAGCTGGAAGGAAGGTTTTGGAACCAACGAGGATTTCGGCGACCAATATCTGGAATCAGCGGCATGGAAGATGGAGTTGTATGTGTGCGTGTGTGGAGAGGAAGGGTTGCTTCTTGACTACAAAGATCCAGCCATATCGTCAGGGCCGAAGTAGAAGTCGTAGAGGCGGCGGCGGAACTTGTCGCCGATGATGATGGAGCAAGGAGGAGCGGCATGGGCGAGGGATAAGGCTTAGGAACAGCAAGCAATGCCATGCCATAGCTAAAACTGAAGAAAAAGGCCAGAAGAGATGAGATGGAGGCTGCGCGGGGCCAGGCAGATGGGCGAACATCCGGCGAAAAAGGAGCCTGTCCAGGAGTAGCAAGAGGGAGGAGGAGACTAGAGAAGAGTTCACCATCGGCATCTGAAGAGGAGAATGGAGCGAAGCTGATTCCCAATGCCAATTTAAGAATAGAACCGACAGACTGGAACAATCCAAGTCTAGATCCATCCAAAAGCCTTTGGGCTTCAGCATCCTGGGTAGGCCGCAAGACCCACTACTTGACATATATAAACATCCATTCATGCATGCATGCATCCATACATATACGTAGGGATGTATGTATCTATTGTGTGAGCAAACTTGATATACATTGTTGACTCTTTGTTTATTAGTTTAAGCTTTTTGGAATTATTTAGTCACTCAATATGGCATTGGAACTTAGATTTGCTGGAGGCTAGTGCCACAAGTTCAAATAATTTTCATATCAATTATTGTTTAATTTATCCAATCTCTAGTTTAGTTATTATATATTTATGCACTTGATCATGCACGTGCACCTAGTTATCATCATTTTTGAGATGCTTAAAGGAATTTTATTAAAAAATATTTAGATACAAAGGAGAGGAAAGAAACAATAGATAAATAGGGAAGCAGCAAACATAGCCACCTATCATCAACAAACTCTTAGCCTCTTGGAAAAACTCTCACCACCAGTTACAATAAGCCCTGGTTATTAACTTGCTGCAAAACTAGTCTTCATGTGCATGATCGGGCCACATCTGAGACGAGGTGTGAAGCTTGATATATATTGCTGACTCTCTCTTTTAACTTAAGTTTTGGTTACTCCACAATACACGCAAGGCCCAGCCCACTTCAAGAGAGAAGCATGCCTGGGTCAGAGCTCATTTGATAATATCACGCGCGGCGTCAGAGTCTAGCCATCATTTTTACCAAAACAAAAAAAAAGGTCTAGCCATCCTGATTTCTCTATTAGGACCCAAAATATCACACAACCGAGTGGTTTCAAGATAAGTGAAATTGAAATTGGGAATGCACACATAGATGTACCCCTCAAAGCACGTATTGTTGGGCCTGGTAGTCAAGATATGCTCTTCGTGCTGCACCAATCGGGTGTAAGAAGAAGCTTCTACCTACAACGCCACAAAAGTAACATCAAGTTGGAGCATTTGTAACTATTATTGAACATAGGATCATTAATCCAAGGTACTTAAAGTACTACAAATTATCTTTTAATTAGATTGTGGCACCCTATGCCTTGATGCGTAGGGATATGATTTGGATCAAATTTTTACCAAGCCTTATGGTGCTCCCATTGAACACATGGTGGCGTGTGTTGCACCCGACGGCGCAGTAGAGAAATCCTAGCAGTAACACCAGCCTCAACTCTAATACCTCTCCTTCTCTTAGCCCCATCCCTAAGTAGGAGAAGTTCAGCTTTTCAAATCATCTACTTTATGTGCCTTTTTCTTGAGAACAAGTTATGGGCTCTTATATAGCATTGACGTTGTTGAAGCTGAACGTCTAGTTGTCTTTCATTTGAGTAACGAAATCTCAAGAATTGGAATCTTAGAAAATGATGTTCGCCCTTGGGACGTCATTCTGCCATTACTCTACTCTAGAAAAATTATTACGTTACAGCCTGCGGAGCTATAGAAACACAAGACGAAGGGAAGTTGAACAAAGGACTAGGGAGAAAGCTGACTCTTTGATGAAGTTAACCTATCAGTTGCACTATTATTAACATTGGACAAAGGGGGTTCGTCATTAAGTATAGTGGGACCTAGGTGATTTACTTAGGATCTCTCTCTCTCTCTCTCTCTCTCTCTCTCTCATGGGTGTGGGTGTATGGCATCCGGTTGGTGGCGGAGTTGGACAAAGGTGATTAAAGTTAGGTACTGAAACTAACCTTCTAGCCATATTAATTGCATGATTATTAACTCTAGATAAGGCTGTGCATCTCCAAGTAGGTGGACCTAAGTAGTCTATTTTTGTTAGTCTTTATTCATAACAACCTAGAACCACAGCCAAAAAGAATTTATAAGTTATTTAGGTTCATTGGTACTATATAAATACCCAAGTTCTATTAGTTCGTAAATGAGATAGGAGTAAATGCATGCCGATTAAGATATGATATCTTCACCAATTTAAGAGTCCAATCCCACTCAAATCCAATCACAAGTACCTCCAATTCAATTACAGATAATAATATGATTAGCTCATGGGCAATTCAAATGCACACATGTTGCAGCGCCTTTTAGTTCATTGGTTTTAAACTGATACTATTTATAATGAATGATTCAAGATCTCACTCAAAATTTAGCTGAAATATATTATTTAGATTTTGAGATATTGGACTTGATCTATAACACCCCTCTCCAAGTAGTTGGGCACTTGTGGTATTTTTTAAATATTTTTAATGGCACACCGCCGATCACAAGTGCTCTGTGAACCTCATTTATTAAATGCTCGTATCGATAAACTGCTATAGAAAAAAGAGGTTGTAATTGGTGCTGTGCACGGTAATGTAGTGCACGCCATGTAAGATATAATTTCTCCTGAACCACGCCATAATTTTTCCTTAGGAATTGGCATAAATTTAATTAAGTCATTGCTTAGCTATATATGGAGAATGTTGTGGAAGCTAGGTCAGGCATGAGACTTCCGCCAGACAACAGTCAAACCAACTTTAACAAATAAATTTTCCACCAGGCATGAATCTAGCCTTTCCCGAATTAAACTTGTGGTCTTAAGTTATGGATGAAGCCAAATCATGAACATCCATCGAAGCCCCACCCTATCCCATTTTTTGGCCCAATCTCACACCTTTCCATACGTAAAGTGATGTTTGTGATTAAGTGAGTTGGAGTTAGCTCAGACTCTTAATTGTCTAATAAAACAATCAATAGTACCCTAAAAATCAGGCAAGTAGCTGCTGATTAATCTGATCTAGTTATAATTTAAATAAATAAAATTTGCCGGTGATAGATCAGTAGAAAGTATATGTATAAAAATATTATTTAATGCAACATTTATTATATAAAATATTTTATATATGTAATATATACAATATATATTATATACAATATGTGTAGGTTTGTTCATGTCATGATGTTTTTTACCTGCAAAAATGACTACGAGTCCAAAACTTCGAGGGTTTGGGTTGTATCTATAAGAAAAATGATTACAAGTATTCAATCTTTTTTTCCATCTATTTGTATAGATCTTGAAGTCACCATGGTGTAATCCAAATGGTTGATATCGCAAAAGAAAGTGAATCACTCTTTTGCATGAAAGATATAACTAGAACCTAAGTTTTAACTAAATTTATCAGGCCTTCAAAGTTTCTTGAACCCAATATTACACCTGTTATAGTATAGGAGAGAAAGTAATATTAGTCTTACATTAGTTGCGAGTTAAGGATGACTCTAGTTTATATAGAAAAGGACCATCCATCTTATATAAGACATCTTTTGGATCGAAAAATAGAGTGATAAAATCATGAGGTCCATACGTCAAAGCAGATAATATCTTACATGCCGAATCATACTTAGCTCTTGGCCACAACAATGGCACCCGAAGTAGGAGATCACTTCTATGATTGTGGGATACCTTTCATTCGTACACAGACTATCTCTATCTATATATAGACCCCCCTTGACTAGGAGGCTATGTTATGGTGTAGGAAGAGATCATTCATTTTATGTGAAGCATTTTTTGACTTGAAATCTAAAGGAACAAAATGGCCCATGGGCTAAAATGGATAATATTTTAAGTGCCGAGTTTTTAACTACAACAATGCGAATGAGATACCAGATTTCTTGCTGACCAAGCTTTTAAATTAACTTTCTTTCTTTTGCGAAGATATTTAAAACAATTTTTGTGAGGAAATTCTAGAGGAAAGTATATATATATATATAACTTTTTTGTTTGTTTTGTTTTATGGGAATGGTTTTTTTTCACCTCTAGCTCATAAGTAGATTTTGGCATTTGAATGCATGGCAGGCAACACACACACACACCCTGCAAGTGCATTTTATATCATTTTTTGTCCTAGCCTTTGTTCGTGATAACATTTTTTATAAACAAATAAAGATATTACCAATAAATAGCGATTTTGTTTCTCATCATCCATTATTTTCTGCTAAAATGGCCAATTGCAGTCATTATAAATAATAGGCATAAGCTGTTAATTAACAATAACTTGGGGCACCATTATAATGCAATTCCTTGTAATGGTGATAATTAAACCAACCGGCGAAGACGATGGGCCAGCTGTCGTTTGGGAGGCGGGCGTGGGTCCTCAAAGCCCACAGAGTTTTGACATGATGGAAGCCTAAAGTAGGCAAGGCCTGCTAATCTTGACCATCTCGTCGTCCAAAGTCAAATTGAAGGTAGCATAGGAATCCGGAAGGACGGCTTGGTTGCATCTGCCTACCGTGCAAAGTCCAAGGCTTTGAGTTGTTAATCTTGTCAACTTCCTAGCTAGATCATGATCATTTGTGGTGATCAATCATTTGGATATTATTGACCATCCGATTGATGGGCTTTTTCTTGGATATATTCATCGGAGATTGACGAGGGCTTTATTTCTTGTCCACCTTTTCATTTAACTATTTATTGATTTTGAAGAAGAATGAACAATAACTGTTAATTCTTACAAATAAATATATAGACTTTTGGTTTTGCAACAGCACTCGACCTTCGTACCATTATGCCCATATTTTTAATAACAAGATTCAGAATGCAGGATACAGCTGGAACACGATGGTTAAATAATTAAGAAAAAAAGATATTTATTGTCCTTTTACCCTTTAGCATGCACCAATAATCTCAATCTTCAAATAATGTGATAGAAAAGAAAATAAATCTGTTCTTTTTTTTTTTTTGGTAAATTATGTGAGTGAAATAATAATGTGAGTCAAAGCATTGAGATTTAAGTGGTCCGGCAAAATTCCGCCTACGTCCATGGAGAGAATAAATCTGTTCTTTTTTTTGGTAAATAATAAACCTGTTATTTATTATAAGAATATAATCATTGAGTTTTTATCCCAAAAATCCAATCCCGGGACCCGTTGCATAGCCCTCTCTTATCGTTGTATGATCATCCAGTTGGTCCCTTGACCCGAAGTCGGAAGGCTACCAGAAACTAGAATAGGGCTTCTCGCTTCTCAGCTCCGAGTTCGAACCAACTCAAAGCGCCTCCACGTTGTGAAAAAATATATCCATTGACCGAAAAGTATTTGACTTTCCAAAAATTAATTAGTAGAATCCAGCGAAACCATAAAAGAGTAGTACGCACTAGAGCCTTTGATAGCATTCCTCTAGCGGTTTTGAGAATTTTTTTTTTTTTTTGTACCCAAAAAAAACATGTTAAGGGGTTACTGCGTTTAAATAAACGTGAATGAATGCGTATGCCAAACCATTTGAACTACTCATGTTGTTGCAACTTCCGTAGCCATGCTAACAGTTGCCTCTATAAATACGGCATGGAGGATGTCTCAAAGGCCAAACAACATATAGAAAAATTCTTCTCCCTCCTCTCCTCTCCTCCTGTCCAATTATGGGCGTCCTTAAGGTTTTCATCATGCAGTTGTTCGGATTTGTGGTGTTATGCGGTCTACTTGCTAGCCCGGTTTGGGCTACCACTCAATACTACGACTTTGTGGTAAGTTTAATTAACACAACCAGTATCGCCATTTGAAGTTTTTCCATACTAATTAAATAGGGTATCTTCATGGAAAAGATTGGGATGCAATATGAGCCCACGCTTATGTATAAATATGGCTATTTTATGCTTTTTTTTTTTTCTTTCCCATCTTCCTCTTTAATTTTTCTAGCTAGGAGCTTATGTCTATATCCAAAGCACTGATCCTCTACACCACACAGTGCGGTGCACAACCTATCATCCATTAGATGATGAATGGCTGCATGCGACTACATGAAATGGATGTACGTTAATACACAGCCATCTATCACATGATGATGGCTGCATGCTGTGCACCGCACCATGCGGTGCACAGTCGAGGATGTGCATGACTATGACCGCAAGAAAGGGAGCATGGATCTCCAATAATGTGTCTATGGCACCACAGAATACCATACAACTATGGATGGTTGCAGTCTACCATTAATTACCATGCACACATTTTTTGAATATGGCCGTAGCCACCCAAGGACAAACAGTACTTGCGGTGCGCGGGCAATAGAGGATCTTGATTGTTAGAAGAGATGCCAATGTCGTGGCTTGGTCCAACGCATTAGTCGGTCCTGGATCAAAAGGCTAATGAGGAGAGGCCAAGGCCTTAAGTCCCATTAGATATAGTCTTGTTTTGCGTTGCCTATATGCAAAGCTATGCTCGCAATGAAGTCGGTCTACATGTACTTTTTTCCATCAAGAGTTTTATCCGCAGCTCTGTCTTGCATAAAACTTCCCCATGGAAAAATAGCACACACTTCCATTCTCCTATATAGAATTTCAATTTCACATTTGCCTGCAAACAAATATAGAATTGGTGGACGCATAATTAAGTTTGAGTAGGTTTCCCATAGTTTATGATGATTACCTAATTGCTGCAGATAGAAGAAACTCCCTATACTCGGCTCTGTCACACCAAGAATATCCTGACGGTGAACGGCCAGTTCCCAGGCCCAACCATCAAAGCCAGCAAGGGAGACACCGTCATCGTTAGTGTTTCCAACCATGCAGAGTACAACATCACCATCCATTGGCACGTATCAAATCTCTGAGCACTTCTGTTTGAAACTACTGAATGCCTATATATTGAATACCAATAATGGAGTACCGTGTGATATGTTAATTCTGGTTACGTGTGATATGTTAATTCTGGTTACATTAATTCTTAGGCATGGGGTGGACCAGCCAAGGAATCCATGGTCCGACGGCCCGGAATACATCACCCAGTGTCCAATCCAGCCTGGAGCAAACTTCACGTACACCATCCTGCTCTCTGATGAGGAAGGGACCATGTGGTGGCACGCCCACAGTGATTGGGATCGGGCGACGGTACATGGAGCCATTATAGTGTACCCTCGAAACGGCACCACCTTCCCCTTCCCCCAGCCCTACGAGGAGATACCCATCATTCTAGGTACATCCTCTTCTCTTCCTCTACTTCTTCAAGTGAGGCTATACCCATGCACGTACAATTTTTTGCCAACTCCGATAGCTACAATTTTTTGCCAACTCTGCGGTAATTTTTAAGTACCGCAGAGAATCCCGCTCCTAGCTACTAACGTAGCAACGGTACGTCAGCATATTGACTGGGTCAACGTGAAACTTTTCATGGATACAATATAAGTAGGTTTCTTAAATTTGATTCACTGGGAGATGATAAAATCTCGACCATTTCGTTACTGTATGAATTCCTAACAGGACAATGGTGGAACGCCAACGTGAGTGAAGTCATAGCGGACGCTCTCCTCACCGGCGGTAGCCCGCAATTATCCGATGCCTACACGATCAACGGCCAACCCGGCGACCTCTACGACTGCTCCAATCCAGGTAAACCCCCACGTGTCACTCTCTCATCCAGCCATACTTCTTTCGCTAGTGTGCCTGCAGTCTATCTTACCATTTTGTTTAACCGTGCATATATATAGGAACATTCAAAGCTTTGGTGGAGCTTGGCAAGACCTACCTCCTCCGAGTGGTCAATGCAGCCATAAACAAAGAGCTCTTCTTCGCCATTGCCGGACACCGGCTCACCGTGGTCGGCACTGATGCGAGCTACATCAAGCCCTTCACGACCGACTTCATCATGATCACGCCCGGCGAGACCATGGACCTTCTCCTTGAGGCCAACCAACCTGTCGCCAACTCTAGCAACAATCGTTACTACATGGCAGCTTCGGCCTACTCGAGTGCGGCTAATGTCCCGTTCGACAACACTATCACGACAGCAATCATAGAGTACATCAATGGCTCCAGTAATTCATCGACGTCACCGCAACTCCCCTACCTCCCATCGTACAATGACACCGATTCGGCGACCAACTTCACAGCCAACCTCCGGTCTCTGGCGAGCGAAGACCACCCGGTGGATGTCCCGCAAACCATCGATGAACGGATCATCATCTCGGTATCGGTCAATGAGATTTTATGCCCCAACAGCTCATGCGAGGGACCCAACGGAAACCGGTTTGCCGCTAGCCTCAACAACATAAGTTTTGCTCTGCCACCGATCGATGTCCTCGATGCCTACTATCGGAACATCAGCGGAGTCTATGGGACGGGGTTTCCAAGCGAGCCGCCATTCTACTTCAACTTCACCGGAGATTACTTGCCGTCGTTTACGATGAAGGCGACGGAGGTTAGGGTTTTGGAGTACAATACTAGCTTGGAGATAGTGTTCCAGGGGACCAACATTTTGGCTGGGGAGAACCATCCCTTGCACTTGCATGGGCATAGATTCTTCGTGGTGGGACGGGGTTTCGGAAACTTTGACCAGGAGAATGACCCGGAGAGCTATAACCTGGTGGACCCACCACTTGAGAACACGGTTGGAGTGCCCAAGAATGGGTGGGCCGCTATCCGGTTCAGGGCTGCAAACCCAGGTGAGTTTGGTTTCCTTTCTTCACGTTTTTGGGCATGGGCTTACTAGGCTTTTAGAAGTGCCATGGGTTAAGTTGCGTGCAACCTTTTCCTGATTTTATCATGACTTTATGAAATCAAAATAATTTAAAAGTTTTTCTCCATTTACAATACTTAATTGACGATGTCTTGTTCCCCAAACTTTCCTTTAACTTTTCCTCGATAGAGATGTGAAAGTATTTTTTTTTCAAGTTTTTTTTTCGCACATAAATATTTATTTTTTCCTTTTGAAAATATTTGTTCAGGTGTCTGGTTCATGCATTGCCATTTGGATCGCCATGTCAGCTGGGGAATGGCTACTACATTCGTAGTGAAGAACGGTGCGAGCCCGCAAGCCCAATTGTTGCCTCCACCTTCATATATGCCTTCTTGTTAGAAGATTGAATGAAAAAAGCTTTAGATATGACTTGCTTGTAGCTTTCCAAATATTAAACCATAGTAATATTCTTCCCATCAATATATGTTCCCAAATAAAAGGATAGAGAGCATACTCTCTGTTTCGCATGGGAACTGGAAGATATATAGATTTATTACATTGTTCATGTAATATCTATTTATCAATTATAAAATGTTTGTAACTTCATGGGCCATCTCAATAATTTAACATTTTAAGTCAAACTATGAGTTCCATGTATATTTATATATATTTGTGATTTATCAGTTAACACATAAATCAATAAGTACTCCTTTAGGAGCATAATTGCATTCGTATCGTATAGAGAACATTGTATTTTTTGTGCAAATGATCGATCTTCTTTTGTTACGTGTTGTATGGCACTTCGCATAGCTCTCAAAGTATTCTATTGGATGGCACTTCACACCAAACTGGGTAGAGGAATCCTACCCATAACAGTAGTTCTAAGAACCCTTGCTAACTCCTGACCCCACCTCAAAGTAAGAGAGAAGCTTCTCCTTCAAATAATCTTTCGAGTTTCTATGAGCTTTTATAAAAGATCAACATTATTTTTTTTTCCTTTTTTAATTAAAATAAAGGATCGATATTATTTAATTTAAATGCCTAGTTTAGTTCCTTTTCATTTGAGGAATCAAACCTACATGGAAAACTTATGAAATAACTTTATGTTTTTTAGAGGATCATATTTCCTGTATGGTGTATGTAACTTTAGAGAATTTTTTATATGAAATGGCTATTTTATTTTTTAAGAGCAAAGAAAAAGAAATTCATCCATAAGAAAAAAATTCATCTAAAATATTATGATTATTGGGTTTAAATTTTTGCGATGTATTATATAATGCAGGAACCACTACAAGAAAATATGGCATCAGTGATAGAAAATTTGTGATGGATTTTTGTGACTGAGTATGATTGCTAAAAAGATGGAGTGTAATAATTGAGATAAGTTCCATTTCACCTATTGTAAACTTTTCAACCTAAAGGATGCCATGATAAAAGAGAGAGTTAGACAAAAATATTCAATACTTGCTCTTGACTCCCGAGAACCTACTATAGCTATATTAATTAATTGCATCACTACTTTTTTTTGAAAAGAATTAATTGCATCATTATTGATGCTTGATGAGAATAATGTTGTGTATTCAAGTAGTTTGACCTAATTAACCAATTTACTCAAGATTATCCCCATAAAAAAATAAATAAATAAAAGAAAGAAAGAGGATAACATGTTTCATCTTTATTAATTTGTATTGTATTTTGCTACAGATGCTAAATGCTTTACCCAACATTTGTGAATTGTGAATGTGCAATATTCGAGGGTGTGACATATGCTTGGACCATGACCTAACTTGTAGCTAGAATTTTGCCCTTGGAAATTAGAGAGAAAAAGTAGGACAATTGAGACTCTCTCCTCCTCCCTTTCTTTTTTTTCTTCCTTTTTTCTTTTCCTTTTCTTTTCGATTTTTTTCTTCCTTCTCTTTCCTTTCTTTTCTTTTTTTTTGTTTTTTCTTTTTGCTTTCTCTATTTCTTTCCCTTGGTTTCTTGGTGGAAGAGGGGACTCATTCTCCTCTTTTTTCCTAGAATAAAAGAGGCCCATGGCCAGTGGCAAATGTGCGATGCTTGCCATTGTAATGCAGCCAAAGATACCCAAGCATCAGTTGATGATGACATTTGATAATGAAAATAAAAAAAACTAAAAAATAAGAAAAAATCAAAGTGTTAGGATTTTCAAAGAAAATTCGATGATAGCCAATCAGAGTCCATGATTTAAGAGTTATGGAGGGTGTGGAGGAGGATAAGTCAAAGGATTTTGGAATTTTATCTTATTTCTCGATGGTGTTTGGCCATGATAGTGGTGGAAGCCATCCCATTAAAAACCTAAGCAACCACTGTGATTGTGATATTCAATGAAGAGGTGGAAGGGAAGCCTAGATCCATTAAATTGAGCTGGAGGGAGGTGTTGTGTCCCTTAAATTGAGCTTGAGGGAGGTGTTGTGTCCCTCCTAGCTTTGATTCTCACTTGCGAAATTGTAGAAAAGATGATTCTCAATGCGAGTCTGGATCCGATTTTAAGCCTAAACCAAGTTAATTAGGCTGGCCAAAACATTCTTTGCCGCCAAAAAAAAATATCCTCAAAATTTTTCTTACCCCTCAATCTTGAAAAATTCAAGATTGCTTCTACCTCAAGTCATCTATTAATATGAAGAATCTCATATAACCTTTCAAATTAAATATTTATTCTAATTAGTTAAAAATAATTCAATGTACTATCTTTTTGCTTGGCAATCTGATTCAAACTCATCAACACACTTGCATCAAATTAAGGTTTATGAGTTATATCACAACTAATATAAATTATCATCCTAATATCCCTAGTATCTATCCATCTGCACTAACCTCAAGTCTAATTCTAGATATTATAATTTATTCACTTATATTCTGATATAATGTTAATTGTCATGCCTCCAGTTCGAGATCATGAGTCATGGACGGTGGCAATTACCGCATACTTATAGAAAACTCTCGTCACAAGCATGCAAGTCATCCATTATGCATGAAATCATAAAGCAATAAGCAAAATAAATAATTAATTAAATAAATTTAAAATTTAAATAACTAAAATCCAAACTTTAGTATCTCATAAAATCAATGATATTCAAAAACTCTTACATCAGACTTTAAGAATGTTAATCTAGAATGAAGAAAAATCAAACTTTGTTTCTAATCACTTGTGCCATTTTAGTTCTCAAGATCTATAAAATTATTAAGATATAAAATAATGAGCCAGATAGCATGAATCAAGTAATAATAATATATATAAAATAAACATATAGAGTATATTAATTCAAAATCAAATCTAAATATATTGCAATATCAAAGCAACATCCATATGAATCCAATCTTTTCCAACTTCAATTCCATTCATTCATCAATTTCCTTCAAAACATTAAGTTCATTTCAATAGCTATGAACTATGGCCATATTTATATCCTATGGCCGGACTAGAAAATAACTTCAGTCAAAATACCAATATATAATCTCTAATGGCACGGTATCAATGTGCTAATGTATAGTCTCCAATAATAAGTTGTCAAAAAACCAACTTATAACCCCACTATAGCAAGGTATCAATGTGTCAATATATAATTTCTATTGACAGGATGTCAATATACTAATGCATAACTTTTACTAACAGAATGAATATCGATATACTAGCAAACAACTATTACTATTAGATATTGATATAACAGTGTACAACCCCTATTTGTAAGATATCGACGTACTCATATACAACTTCTACTAGTAAGATATTGATGCACCAGCCTACAACTCCTATTGATAGGATATCGATATATAGTCAAGCTATGAGTTCAAATCTACCTTAGATCCAAGCTCTTTTATTCAAAAATATATTTCATATTTCAAATTGATAAATACACAAACCATCAATATCAAAATCAATCAATCATATTTCATAATAAAATCACTATCTTTGATTATGCATCATATAAAATTCCATAGATATTATATTCAGTAAATAAATATTATACTTTATATTCATTAATCATAAATAATATGATTCAAAATTTAATAATATAAATATTATATAATTTATCAACAAATATAGCAAAAGGGTGATGCTACTTATCTTGCGAGCAAAACCAACCGATAATCCACTTAGTTTTCAAAATCCATTTTAGAGCCTAATATTCAAAAATTATATTATTATCAAATTTTTTATCATGATTATTTAAGAATAAAAATTCTTAATTCTAACACTTTCATAAAGCTGGCCAAGCAGTAGCTCGTGACATCCCAATCAATAGGCAATCCAATGAATCAATAACAAATCAAGAGTCATGCTAAGATGTTGGAATGTAATTGATAGTTAAATCTAATAGTATCCATCCTGGCTGAGGTGGGGATTGGCATGTTGGCACTATAAGAATTCTGAGTATTAGCGACGGCATTAGTGATGGTAAAATATTCCATCGATAATAAGAACTTTTTGCCACCGTAATACTAATAAAAAAATCATCAGTATACTATTAGCGACGACAATCTTGATATTGGGGACGACAATTGCCATCTCTAAAAAAATATTTTTTTAAAATATTTAAAAATAAAAAAATATTAGCAATGACATATTCTAATTATTAGCGATAAAGATAATGCCATCACTTATAGATAATTACTAGAAATGGTAGTTATATTATTAGTGATGGCATAAGCAACCACTAAAATTATTAAAGATTTTAAATATTTTTATAATATTTAAACATAAAATTTGTATTAGCGATGGCTAATTTTGGATATTAGCGACAAAAGGCTCCCTGTCACTAATAAATTTTTAAAAATAATAATTTAAGGAAAGAAAGATTATTTTAAAATATTATTGATGATAGAATTAGCGATGGAAGTTCTACTTTCGCTAATAATCCGACACCTATTCCAAACCTAATTCAAATCTGATTTGAACCCAATTCGAATTCAATTCAAAATTCTGCCAAATATAATCTAATTAGGCTTTGAATTCAAATTCTACTTATATTATAAAATTTAATTAATCTTAAATTAAGTCAAAATTAATTAAATTTAATTTAATTTAAATTAATTAGAAAAAAATAATTTTTAATTTGGATTCAATTTGAATCTAATTCGAAATCCTGTTAATCCTAATTAAATTAAGTCCTACTTGGATAGTAAAATTTAGTTACTTTTAAAGTCAAGCTTAATTAAATTTAAATTTATTTAAATAATTAAAAAAATAATTTTTAATTTAAATTTAATTCAAATCTAATTTGAATTCGATTCAAATCCAATTCAAAATCCTATCAATCTTAATTTAGTTAAACTTTTAATTCAAGTTCTACTTGGATAGTAAAATCCAATTACCTTCAAATTAAGTTAAGTCTAATTAAATTTAAGCTAATTTAAATAAATTAGAACTTGATCTATGATTATATTCAAATCTAATTCAAAATCCTATCAAACCTAATTCAATTAGGCTTCGAATCCAAATCTTACAAAGATTATAAAATATAATTAACCTCAAATTAAGTCAAGATTAATCAATTAAAATTGATTTAAATTAATAAAAAAATAATTTTTAATTTAAATTTAATTCAAATTCAATTCAAGTCTGATTTGAATCCAATTAGAAAATTTATCAATTCTAATTCAATTAAACTTTAAAATCCAAGTCCTACTTGGATAGTACAATCTATTTATCTTCATACTAAATCAAGCTTAATTAAATTTAATCTAATTAAAATTAATGAGAAAAAAATAGTTATCAGTTTAGATTCAATTTGAATCCAATTAGAGCCTGATTCGAATTCAAAATCTTGTATAACCTAATTCAATTAGACTTTGAATCTAAGTCCAAATTAGATTTTAAACCAAATTACCTTAAAATTAAATCAAGCCTAATTAAATTTAATTTGATGTAAATTAATTAGAAAAAAATAGTTTTTAATTTAGATTCCTTTTGAATCAAATTTGAATCCAATTCAAAATCCTGTCAAACCTAATTAAGTTAAACTTTGAATCCAAGTCCCATTTAGAATATTAAAACCCAATTAGCCTCAAATTAAGTCTAGCCAAATTAAATTAAATCTACTTTAAATCAATTAAGAATCGATCCATAAATAAATTATGTTAAAAAATCTAATAAAATTCAATATTGATTTTCAAACATCCAAAAAATGATCTAAGAGAAAAATTAATATTAAAATAAAAATTATTAGTGATGGCTTTAGTGAGTGAGATCTTGTCATCGCTAATAATTTTAAAAAATTTATATTATTAGCAATGGCATTTCGATGTTAGCGACAACCATGTGGTCGGTAATATTTTTTCCAATGACATTACCGTTGGCTTCATGCTATCAGTAATTGTTAATATTTTCCCAAAAAAGAATATTAAAATTTAGTATTATAAAAAAAAATTAATATTATTAGCAATGGTGTTTTGTTATTAGTGATGGGGTTTACTATCGCTAATAACTTTGGCACGAAAACTATGGTTTTGTCGACTGTATTACCGACGATATTTTTGCTATCGATAATAGTCCACTAATTAACTCCCCCAGCCCCTTTGGTGGAAAAAAATTTTCAACCAAAAATATTCTTCCGCACCTTCTCCACTCCCCGCTCCTTGTGCATTCTCCTTTCCGATGATCCGATGCCGCCAGCACCTCCTATGCCGTGGCCCCAAGCCCGCCGCCCCAGCCCCTCTTTTGCCCGAGCCACCGGTGCTCCTACGCGGCTGCCCTGACCTTGCCTCTCCCGAGGCCACCTCATCCCCACAGCCCCAGCCTCACCTCGCCTGTTGCTGTGCTGACCTCACCAACGTCTCCTACTCTGGGGTCCCAAGCCAGTCGCCCCGACCCTCACCTCTCCCATGACCACCCCAAACCCACCAATGCCTCCTATGCCATGGCACCGAGCCTCCCGCCCCATCCCTGCCTCTCCCATGGCTGTCCCCACCCCATCGGTGCCTCTTGCACCATCGCTCCAAGCCAGTCGCCCCATCCCCGCCTCTCCCAAAGCCATCTCCACCCACTAGTGCCTCCTCCATCATGGCCTCGAGCCTACCATCTCGATCCTGCCTCTCCCACGGCCACCCCCACCCCACTGGTACCTTCGACGCTGCGGCCCCGAGCCCGCCACCCTAGCCCTGCCTCTTCCGTGGCCACCACCACCCTGTTGGTGCCACATTATCCACGGCATTGGAACCTGTCGTCTTTATCTCGTTGGCCGATCTGATCGCACAAGCCTTGCCTCATCGCCTCCAACCTGCAGCCCCGATCTTGCAGCCCCTTCCTCCAGCCTACGCAGCCCCTTGTAGCCCTTTCTCTTTCAGTGTAATAGCAGCACACTACTACAAAAATGGCTTATGGTGGCGCTTACTATGGTAGCGATTTTCAAAACCGCTGCCATAGCTCCTACGGCAGCAATTTTTGTTAACCGCTATTGTAGGTCGGACCTATGGCAGCAGTTTTTGTAATCGCTATTATAGATCCGACATATAGCAGCGATTACAGAAAATCATTGTCGTAGGTCGGACCTATAGCAGTGGTTATAAAAAATCGCTATCATTGATTGATCTATAGCAGTGGTTCATTGTAACCGCTACCATAAGTCGGACTTATAGCAGCGATTAGTAGGAATCACTGCTATAATCTGATTTATGACAGCGATTAATTGTAATCATTGCCATATATATATATATATATATATATATATATATTATAAATATTATATAATTTTAAAATTTAATGCCCATCTACACCATTCATTATCTAAATAATTATCATTAGAGTATCGTCGCAAAAGATTGCCTCGATCCGATGGCTCTAGCTTCGTCGATAAAAAAAATGATTTCGATGACCACGAATAATGATGTGATGATCTGATAGATGGAGACCTTTGATGGATCCAAAAATCTACAATGATGATCTCGATGATGTTTGTAGCATACTATCAAAGTTTCACTTCAATCGGATATCGTTATCTTGGTCAATTTAGTATAGGTTAGTTTTGACTATTAAATGATAAACGAGTGATCAAAGAACCAAATGGTGTTCGATTATGAGATAATTTTTTATAAATGATCTTGGCTACTACTTTAATGAAGAACGATTTAAAACTATACGTCTCTTGATAACCATTTTGAAACTTCACTGGTTGTTATGCTCGTGCTTTTGCAATATCTACTTAACATGAATAGTTTATACAATAATGATTTAAATTTTACTATCATCATCGTATAAAATATTTAAAATTATAATAAAGATCATTTAACTTAAAAATTTTCTCATAATTGGATGCAATTTAATCCTTTGATCGCTTGTTTCTAATTTAACGGCCAAAATTATTTCATACTAAATTGACAATGATAACGATATTCGATTGAAGTGAAACTTTGATAGTATACTATAAATATCATTAAGATCATCGTTGCAAATTTTTGGATCCATCGGAGGTCTTCATCTATCAGATCAGTGCATCATCGTTCGTGATCGTCGAAATCAAATTTTTTTGATCGATGAAGCTAGGGCTATTGGATCGAGGCGACCTATCACGATGACACTCTAATGATAATTATTTAGATAATAAATGATGAAGATGGATATTAAATTTTAAAATTATATAATATTTAAAAAAAATAAGAAAAAAATTATTTTCAATTTATGGCAACGGTTAACAAAAATCGCTGCTATAGATCTACAGCAGCAGTTATAGAACCACGACCGTAGATCTATGGCAGTGATTTTGAGTAACCACTACCGTAGATTTATGATAGCGATTCAATAACTGCTGTCGTAGATCTATGGCAGTGGTTTGATAACCGCTGTCGTAAGTTAGATTAAAAATTCTTAAATTTTTTTTCTTTCATGCATGCTCAATCTCTCTCTCTCCCCCTCCTCTTCATCGTCGATGAGGCTCCGTTCCCTCGCTCGACATCACCCTTCCTCTCCCTAGGTCGGCGTTGCCCCTCCTCCCCCCTCGACCGACACCGCCCCTCCTTCCCCCCTTCCCCTCCGGCCCCCCATCCCCGGCCGCCCTTCCCGCACCGCCACCCCCCCACCCGACCCCCCACCCTCCATTCGACCCTCCCTCGACCCCTAGCGAAACCCCTTCTGACGAACTCCCATCCGACCCTCCTCGATCCCTCACGAAACCCCCCTCCGACGAACCCCCCTCCACCATTGCTCAGCCCCCTGCGAAACCCCACCCCCCCCACCCCCCCATCCGACCCTTCCTCGATCCCCAGTGAACCCCCATCCGATCCTCCCTCGATCCCCTGTGAAACCCCCCTCCGACGAACCTCCATCCAGCCTCGACCCTCCATCGGTCCCCCGTAAAATCTCTCCCCCACACTCTGTCCTTCTCCGATCCCGGTGCGAAACCAAACCCCCTTCCAGCGAGCCCCCTCCACCCTTCTTTGGCCCCCGCAAAACTCCCCCCCCCACCACCATTCTGACCCTCCTCCGATCGAGTGCGAAGCCTCCTTCGGCCTCCTTGTCACTATGCCCTCCCTCCTCCTGGCCCTCCATCTCCGACCGCCCTTGCTCTCTCTCTCTCTCTCTCTTTCCTCTTTTTTTCTCTTCTCTATCTTACTATCTTGCTTTTGTTTCGCAAGTTACCTCTAGTGTCATCGTCCTGCTCTAGCATCATCGCCGGCGATCCTCGAAGCTTTTGGTGCGATCCGCTCTCTATAGTTGCAGGTATATTTTTTAAAAATTTTATAGTATTATTTATTAATCATGTATATTTATAATAATTTATAAAATATTTATAATAAATATTATAAATATTATAATTATCTGCATGCCATAGTTTTTGGGCCATGCCGTGGTGGTAGCCTTAGGCCGTGCCATGTAGGCGGCTGTGGACTAGATCTATCAATGGATTGAGTTTGGATCAAAATCTGAATATTCAAATTTGGACCCAATTTTAATTACTGATATCGGATCCAAATCCAAATATCCGATAGATCTGTACTAAAGGGAGGGATCCGACCTCGCCGCCATCATTGGGAGGGAGGGGGTTCGGTCTTGCCGGCGAGGGAGATTGAGAGAGGGAGAGTGGAAGATGGAGAGAGCGAGAGAGAGGAAGGGAGGGGGTCCGACCTTGTCGACATCATTGGGAGGGATGAGGTCTGGTTCGACCCTTGCCAGCGAGGGAGATCAAGAGAGTGAGAGAGGGAGGGATGGGGTCCAGCCTCGCCGGTGAGGGAGATCGAGAGAGGGAGAGAGGAAGATCGAGAGATGAAAAAGCTGGAAGGAGTTCGACCTCGCCGCCGTCATCGGTGAGAGAAATCGAGAGAGGGAGTAATCGAGGGGATGGCATACAGTCGAGCCAGCTTGGATACGTAGTTGAGTCGGCTCGGGCCGTGATCGAGCCGACTGGGGGAGGATCTTAGCTGGATGTCTCAAGCACGAAGCCGACTATCTCAGGCATGGAGTTGGCTCGACTTTCGAGTGAATAGAATTTGATATATCTCTCTAAGATTCCAACTTTAAGTCCTAAGGTGCCACCATCATCTACTTTGTTCTTCTTTCAAGATTTTGGATTAACACCAAGATTTGTGCAAGAGATCTGATCTACGACTGTTGCTTATTCTTAATTATTTATGAATGTAATTCATGTTGTAGAATTTATTACAAAATATTTTTTGGATGTTTATATCATGTTGCTTTTATTTATTGCATTGTATAACGATAGACCCGTTAATTGATTAGTGTACATATTAGAGACTATTTATTGATGCTATACTAATATTATTGTTCAACATGTTATATTGATTAATGTTCATTAACGTTACAGATCATGATGGCACCGAAATGCCATCTAGCTTTCACCCCTGCCCCTCGGCAGGTTACGCATAGTTCAGCATTCGAGGAGCAGTCAGAGCATATTCCATCCACCTCAGCATCGACTGCTCAGGGACCTCCACCGTCGGCATCTACTCCACCATCAACATCTACTCCATCGATAGCTAAGCCTCTATTGTCATCCATATCTGAGGCACATGCTACTACGTAGGCATCTGAGTGTATATTTTTATTATATTAGCACAACTTTATTTTTATATAATATTTGTACACTTATATATTTGTATAATGTATTTGCATTATAGGTGCATCATCCAGTCGGACATTTCATGGTCCCACATGTATGGCACATGTGTGGAACCACCAGCATCAGGTGATGATCTATTATGATGCGGAGGGAATGCTGGTAGGGGAGACCGCGCATGAGATGCATTTCTTTTTTGGAGTGCTTGTGAGACGGTCGAACATCATTCCCATAGAGCCCAGAGACTAGCGTTTGATGGATGCTGTCGTTAGAGATCGGGTATGGAAGGAGATATGGATAAGTACATGCATCTTAGTTATATTTATGTATTTTATATATTTACACTATATATGTTTGATTAGAATAATTTTATAACTAATTTTTGATAAATTTATGCAAAGAAGGTACGACTTTTTCGATCATGAGAGGGCTTGAGATGTCCGACTGAAGAAGATCGGAGAGTTATACCAGATTTACAAGGTCAAGCTCCATAAAGGATGACTCAAGCACCGACGAGACACTCCGAAGGAGCTTGTTCCCTAGATACAGGACTGTTCTTTGAGTCAGTAGGAGAGGATGGTTAGACATTGGAGGAGCTAGAAGTTTGAGCTAAAATTCCTAACTTTTAAATTTTTCAATATACTTAAAGTTTTATTTAAATATTTTTTTAAATATTTATTATTTATTTGAATACTTGTTAGGCTATCTTTCATCAGAATCAAGAGAACTGTGCAGTCTAGGAGTATACGCACACTCTAAGCCGCGAGTCTATGGCCAGTCGTATGCATAGAGAGGTAATTAATTCTAAATCTTACTAGATAAATTAAATTTATATTTTTTATCATCTTTCTGATAAATTTATTCTTTGTTATAGCTGATGAGAAATGGAGTGATGCTCAGCCGTAGTGAGATCTTCCGATCCAGCCGCACGGACAAGATGGGCAGACTGATGAACACCACGATCGAGCATATTTTTATAAATATTAAATATATTAGTATATATGTTTAGTATTATAGCATTTCTTATAAAATTTTATTTTAATTTATAATTACAGGATTAGTTAGATGCGCTCGCGAGCGAGGGTCCGAATACCTTTGGGCTCCATGACTATCTATCTCAGATCTTGGGGCCTTAGCACTCTAAGAGGATCCGATGCAGGCCTTGACACACGCCGACGAGCTACTGATCTGAGGCGAGCATCTTTTCATAGACTTTCGATGTTATCAGTCAGGAGGAGCATGAGGAGGCATTAGCACGGGCAGATCATGCTGCGTTGCAAGCAGATCGGACTGAGGAGCGCACATCTCATCTGGAGGGTGTCGTAAGAGACATGATGTCGATGCTCAGCATGCATTTTGGAGTCACGAACTTCGAGGATATGTTGGCCCACATTTCAGCTCCAGTTTCGGCTTCGACTCCAACTCCGGCTCCGACTCCGACTCCAGCTCTAGCTCCAGCTTTGGCTCCAGCTCCAGCTCTAGCTCTAGCTCCGGCTCTCTGATGATGATGATAGATTTAAGAGACTTTTGATGTATTTTATTTTTTTTTAAAAAAAATATTATAATAAATTTTATTTGATGATAATATTTTAGCATTTTAGAATAATTTTTATATTTATTATATTTTTTTATGTTATATATCTATATTTATCAGATAAAATATATAAAAATAAAAATTTTAATTTTTTTTAATTATTTAAGATCTACGGTAGCAGTTTTATAACCGCTGCCATATCCATATCAACCACTGCCATAGGTCCTTGGTGTAAATGGTGCCAACCACTGCATTAAACCTATGGCAACGGTTAAGAAACTGCTGCTATAGATTATCTATGGTAGCGGTTATGTAATCGCTGCTATAGATTAACTATGGTAGTGGTTACATAACTGCTGCTATAGGTCAATATATTACAACGATTTATAAATCACTGCAATAGGCCATCTATGGCAGTAGTTTAAATAATCACTTTCATAGAGCTATGACGATGGCCGCAGTGGTAGCGGTTAGAAAACCACTGCTATAGCCTATAGTAGTGAATTTTTGGGCTATGGCAGCGGTTACGAATCATTATCGTAGCTCTTTTTTGTAGTAGTGGTAGTAGCGACGGTATTAGCATGGGTTGATGTTTTTTAGTATTAGTGATGGCATTAGTAAAGGCTAGTGCCATCACTAATTAATTAATTAGTTAATTAATTAATTAATTAGTTAATTAATTAATTAATTAATTAATTAATTTATTAAGTAATTAGATGTATGGGATTTGAATCTCGGCATGTAGAGTATTCGAATCGAGAAAAGATATTGGTCAGTATTGCAAACATGGAGCTTGGGCATGTCCTACATGCCCGAGCCTCGGATCATAGTTAACGTTAAAGGCATTTCCCTCTTGCATGTCGGATATTATTAATTATATATTAATTTGAATAAAATTTATATTGCATGAAATGATAGACCCATCAGTTGATTGATGTACATATTCTAAGATATCTATATATTTATTTATTTTTGTATGGATAAAGAATTATATACATTGATCAATTGATTGTCCATTATGGATAGTTTGGAAAATGTAAATAATTTTATAAATCATTATAGTAATCAAATAGTATGCTGAGGATTCGAAAAAAATTTTGGATAGAATTTTTTTTTTGTTCTCCCTATATTGGAGAACTAAGGAGAAATACTACCAAAATTTATTTTGATTTCTGTTATATATCGTTTGATTACTGTAATGGACAAATAAAATTAATGCATTTCTTGAATGTGATACGATCCATCTTTACCTATTAGTTGATAATATGATCCATTAATTTACTAGGTAAACTATTTTGAATGATAAAATAATATTTTGCAATTGTCTTGTATTTATTGATATGCAAAATTATTAGATAGTTGGCCATAGATCATAATTTCATGGACTATCAAGTAGTCGACAGAAAGATTTTTGCTAAATATAGAAAGGGTGTAGAGTACTTTTATTATTTTATTTTTGAGAATATGGCACTGATCGCTGTTGTGGATGGTTAAAAATAAAACCTAACTCACTACTATATAGATAGGATGAATCAGGGTTGAATCCATAGGAATCATCTTAATTATGTTTAAAAGAAAGATTAAGATTGATTAAAAGTAGATTAATTAAAAAGCTACTTAAATTAATTAAAAAAGTAAATTAAATTGCAAATTAATTAAAAGAGAAGTCGTAAGTATGGAGATGGATTCTCAGGATTTCAATTGATCACTTATCGGACAGTTGGTATTCTTTTCAATATACTATAATTGATATCTAATCAATAAAGATATAATCTATCTTAGAGAGCATAGCCTGTATCTTTAGATCATAGCCCATCCCTTAAAGTTATAGGCTAGTTTAAATTGATTTAGATATAAAAATTAATCTAAATATAATTTATCTCAAGAGTACGAACCATATCCGTAGATCATGGCTCATCCCAAGGATAATAAACTATTCTAAATCAATTACAAGAAAATAAAAATATAAATATATTATAACTAAAAATAAATTTTATTATAAATTAAAAAAATATATAAAAGATAGAAAATAGAAAATACCGTCAAAATAAGATCATAATGATCTCCTGAGAAAGAGAGGATCAACCGGCCATCGGAAAGCTTTTCGTTGATGTCTTCATCTTTGATGCTTTGTAGAATATCCTTGATAGTGGCTGGTTGTAGAAATCAGGAGCAGGAGAAGAAATTTAGTGGAGAAAAGAAGAGATTATGTGGTCTGTTGAAGAAAGAAAGAAGAAAAGAAGAAAGGAAGAGAGCTTGGAGAGAGAGAAAGGAGAGAGGCTAGCTGTTCTGGGTTAAAGGAGAGTCTTGG
>QRFJ01000014.1:3296599-3365989 GCA_006176705.1 Cocos nucifera
CGGGTGATTATCGAGGAGGGGAAGTTTGGGGTCGGGGGCGACTGGGATGAGGCAGGGGGTAGGGCCCCAAGCTCAAAAAGTTTTTTTTTCTTTTTTTTAAAAAATAATTAGGTAAATCACCAAAAAAAAAGGGGTGCCAATTAAATTTTTTAAAATTTAAATTTATGATCAATTTTTTAGTTGTAAAAAATTTAAGAAATTTTGCAATCAAAAAATCAATCAAAAAATTTTAAAATTATTTTTTTAAAATTTAAAATAATTTAAAAAAAAATTGATCAATTTTTTTTATCAAAAAATTAATTTTTTTGACCAAATTTTTGGTCGCAAATATTTTGACTAATCAAAAAATTCCAAAATCATTTTTTTAATTTAAAATAATTTAAAAATTTTTTTGATTGATTTTTTAATCAAAATTTTTTTTTTGATCGATTATTCGATCACAAATGTATTTTGCAATCAAATATAATTTTTTTTAATTTTTCTCTAAATATGGTATAATTTTAGAATTTAAAGTCCATCTTTACCATTCATTATCTAAATAATTATCATTAGAGTATCATCACAAAGGACTGGCTCGATCCGATAGCCCTAGCTATGTCGATCAATAAATTTAATTTCAATGACCACGAACGATCGTATGATGATCTAATAGATAGAGACCATCGATGGATTCGAAAACTTGCAACAATGATCTTGGTGATATTTATAGCACACTATAAAACTTTTACTTCAATCGGATATTATTATCATGATCAATTTAGTATGAAATGATTTAGACCGTTAAATAAAAAATGAGTGATCAAAGGGCCAAATGGCATCCAATTATAGGATGATTTTTTAGATAAATGATCTTTGCAACTACTTTGATCGTTTGTATGGTGGTGATCGTAAAATTAAAACCATGCATATATAAACGATCTAAAACTATGTTTTTTTATACTCATTCTTAAAGTCATTAGGTAATTATAATTATGCTTTTGTAAGATCAGCTTAACATCAATGGTTCATATACACGTAGTTTGAATTTTACAATCATCACCATACAAATGATTAAAGTAGTAGCAAAGATCATTTATCTAAAAAATTATCTTACAATCGGATGTTGATAAGCCTTTTGATCACTCTTTTTTTATTTAACGATCCAAATCATTCTGTACTAAATTGATTATGATAATGATATCCGATTGAAGTAAAATTTTGATAGTACTTTATAAATATCATCATGATCATCGTTGCAAATTTTTAAATCCATCGATGGTCTCTATCTATCAAATCATCATACGATCATTCATGACCGTCAAAATCAAATTTTATTGATCCACATAGCTAAAGCTATCGGATCAAGCTGATCTTTTGTGATGGTATACTAATGATAATTATTTAGATAATGAATGATGAAGATGTATTTTAAATTTTAAAATTTTATCATTTTTAGAAAAAATAAAAAAAAATTATATTTAGTTGTAAAATATATTTATGATTGAAAATTCGATCGAAAAAAATGATTTTCAAACCAAAAAATTGATCACTAAAATTTTAAATTATTTTAACTTAAAAAAATAATTTTAAGATTTTTTGATCAATTTTTTGGTCAAAAATTTATGACCAAAAATTTGATTAAAAAAATTAATTTTTTGACTAAAAAATTGATCAAAATTTTTTAAAATTATTTTAAATTAAAAAAGTAATTTTGAAATTTTTCTACCAATTTTTTGATCAAAAAAATTATGGCCAAAAATTTGATTAAAAAAATTAATTTTTTTATAAAAAAATTGATTAAAATTTTTTTAAAATTATTTTAAATTTTAAAAAATAATTTTGAGACTTTTCAATCAATTTCTTGATTAAAAAATTTATGACTAAAAATTTGATCAAAAAAATTAATTTTTGATCAAAAATCTATCAAAAAGTTTTTTAAATTATTTTAAATTTTTAAAAAAATAATTTTAGGATTTTATAATTAATTTTTTGGTCAAAAATTTGTGACCAAAAATTTGATCAAAAAAATTAATTTTTTGACTAAAAAATTAATGGAAAAATTTTATAAATTATTTTAAATTTTAAAAATATAATTTTGGGATTTTATGATCTATTTTTTGGTAAAAAAATTTATGATCAAAAATTTAATCAAAAATAAATTAATTTTTTGATCAAAAAATTAGTTAAATTTTTTTTAAATTTATTTTAAATTTTAAAAAAATAATTTTGGGATTTTACAATCAATTTTTTGGTCAAAAAATTTATGATCAAAAATTTAATCTAAAAAAAATAATTTTTCAACCAATAAATTGGTTGAATTTTTTTTTAAATTATTTTAAATTTTTAAAAAATAATTTTAAAATTTTGCAATCAATTTTTCAATCAATAATTTATGATCAAAAATTTGATCAAAAAATTAATTTTTTAACCAAAAATTGATCAAAATTTTTTAAAAATTATTTTAAATTTTAGAAAAATAATTTTGGAATTTTGCAATCAATTTTTTGGTCAAAAAATTTATGATCAAAAATTTGATCGAAAAAATTAGTTTTTTTAAAAAAATTGATTAATTTTTTTAAATTATTTTAAATTTTTAAAAAATAATTTTAGATTTTTTTTAAATTTTTTTATCAAGAAATTTATAATAAAAAATTTGGTTGAAAAATTGATTATAAAATTTTACAAAATTAATATTTATAAATTTATTTTTATATTCAAATTTTTTATCGTAAAATCAATCGCAAAAATTTTGATCATAAAATTGATCGTAAATTTCAACCAAAAAATTTGGTCACAAAATCAATCGTAAAATCACTATTTTCTTGTAGTGTGGGATGTTAAAGATGATCCAGAAGCTGGCAGCGATATTTCTACCATATGCTAAAAGACACTGATAAACCACTATAGCCAAAATATGAAATACATACTGTACTATCGACCATATCATAATTATTGAACTTAAAGATTGAGTTTAATATTATGGTCAATTGTTATGATAGGATTATACCAATAATAATGAAAATACTATCAAAGGATGAGAAGCTTGTTGAGAGCTTCTACGCTTTGAAAAAATGGTGAAAAGATTGGGCATGGAATATGAGAGAATAGATGCATGCCATGATGATTACATGCTTTTCTATAAAGAGGATTAATAGAAAAGCTCATGCAGCATATGTGGTGTAAGCTGAGGCAAGAGGGTAGGAATCAGAAGGGCATACCATACAAGATTCTTCGATACCTTCCTCTCACATCTAGACTTTAGAGGCTCTACTTGCTCAAGAGTACTATCGAATAGATGAGATGGCATAAAGAAGGACCATGCAAGAATCCTGATATAATGTATCATCCATCGAACAGTGAGGCATGGAAGTAATTTGATACTTGCCATCCTTTATTTGCTCAAGAATCATGCAATGTCTGGCTGGGTCTATCTACCGATGGCTTTACACCATTCGGTCATGCAGCAGCCCCTTATTCATGCTGGCTAGTTTTTATTATTCCATACAATTTGCCACTTATGATGTGCATGAAAGAACATAACATCTTTCTTACATTACACATTCCTAGTCCATGACATTCTGATAGAAGCATTGATGTATATCTAAGGCCTCTTATTGATGAGCTAAAGTTGTTATGGTCTGATGGCATTCGTACTTTTGCTGCATCGAAGAAGCAGAATTTTATAATGAAGGCTATATTGATATGGACCATTAGCTATTTTCCTGCTTATGGGATGCTGTTAGAATGGAGCACTCATGGAAAGGTAGCATGTACCTATTGTATGGAGAATACAAAATTATTTTAGCTTGAGCATGGTTGTAAGCCTTTCTGGTTCGATTATCATCATCAATTCCTTTCTGAGCATCATTCTTTTTGAAAGCAGCATGACAGATTCAGGAGGAATACGATAGAGAAGGACAATGCACCCTAGTGACTCAGTGGTATGCAAGTGTTTCAAAGGGTATCCCAATTGGACGAAGTCCCATTTGGCATTGAATTTGACAAGCAGAAGCCTCAAGGGTTCGGTAGAACTCATAACTTGGTGAAGCGAAGCATCTTCTAGGAATTGCCATACTATCCACTAATTTAATCCATCATAACCTTGATGTCATGCATATTAAGAAGAATGTATTTGATAATATTTTCTATACTGTTATGAATATCAAGGGCAAGACGAAGGACAATCCCAAGACTCGAGTAGATATGAAGAATATATGCAAACATCCTCTATTAGAGCTGATTGAGATATCACCTGAAAAATTTTTGAAGCCGAAAGTATCTTATACCTTAACAAGGGAGCAGTTGAAGGACATTTATGAATGGTGTAAAAGTCTTAAATTTTTAGATGGTTATGCAAGTAATCTAGCTCGGTACATCAATGTTAAAGATTGTAGATTCTATGGCTAAAGAATCATGATTGTCATGTATTCATGCAATGATTACTCCCATTAGTTTGGCATGATCTCCTTCCCAACTCCATATGGAGTTCCTTGATTGAGCTTAACCTTCTTTTTAGAGAAATTTATGCTACCAAACTATCCACCGATCATAAATCTAGTCTTGAGGCTAGCAGTGTAGAGACCATATGCAAGTTAGAGAAGATATTCTCTCCCAACTTCTTTGACTCCATGGAGCATCTCATGATTCATCTAGTATATGAAGCTAGGGTGGGAGGTCTAGTGCAGTACAGATTGATGTATCCATTTGAAAAATATATGCACAGTTTCAAAAAGAAAGTAAAAAATAAGGCTCGAGTCGAAGATTCTATTATGGAGGCTTACATAATATAAGAGATTTCAAATTTCAGTCAACACTATTTTAATCCCAGTGTGCAAACTAAGCTGACTCAAGTGGGTCAAAATGATGATGGTGATGCTGAGGGATCAGAGTGGGAGATCTCAATATTTGCTTATCCCGCTCGAGTATTTGGGCTCGAGGTTCATCGGATTTTCTCCGATACTGAATTTTGATAGGTAGAGACATATGTTTTGCTAAACTACATGAAGTGTTGAGAAAAGTTTCTCAAATTCTTCCATAATAAGCCTACAGCGAGGTCCAAGATGATGAATGGAGTCCAACGAGCCTAAGAACAGCCCAAACGGAGTTCAGATGGAAAAGGTACGCATGAAAGAAAATTAGAGTGGGATAGCTAGCCTTCGGGCTCATCGGAGGGACCCATCGGTAGTGCTGGAAGGTAGCAGCATAGCCTAAAATCGATCGTGCATGGCGACACTGGACCAATTGTGTGCTAGGCCGACCGCGCATGCGAGCGCGTGCAGGAGGCACGCACGGGCCGCACGGGCACCCAACCCACATGGTGGAGCACGGTCCACCATGGACTGCCGGCTCATGGGCTCCCATGTGGACCAATCATGATTGAACGGCTCAGAGTGGAGTCGGTCATGATTGAACGGCGAGAATTTGATATAGCCTTGATCTTGCATGATGGCTCTCTTCTTTATGCGATCCAACAGCTGGGAAAGCTCCCGATCATGATCTAATGGTCCAAGATTGATCTGAGCCTGATCAAGACTGTTGTTGCACAATCCAATGACCCAGGAGGGAGTCGATCATGATTGGACAGTTCAAATATGATCTCGAGTGTATTTAGGATTGGATTTCCTACTGAAATACTATTTTTGAGTTTCTGGAGTCTATATAACTCTGATTGATGAACCGCTTATTGGGTTGGAATGCTGGCGATGTCTCGGAGGTGTTGAAAGATTTTGGAGAGCTTTGATGAGGGTTTTGAATCTTCTTGTTGAGATACTCTTGACAAGGATTGAGTGATAAATTTTTCTTATATTGTTTGATTTTCTCTCTCATAGTGAAGCTTTGCATGCCCCATGGAGGTGAGCCCTTGGACTGATCCATGTACTTGACTGTTTTCTTATTTTATTTTCTTCTTTCTTTCTATCATAATTCATCGATACTAGATCCTTAACAAGTGGTATCAGAGTAGCTGATATTTCAATAAATTGGTATTAGAGTCAGACAGTACCAGAGCATAGACTGCAGCAGATGATAGAGATTGAAGAATATGGAGAAGATAAGTGCAATCAAGATGAAGATCAATAGATTCGATGGGAAGGACAATTTCTTCTTATGGCAAGTAAGGATAAAGGATGTCCTCATCCAACATTGGTTGATCGACGCTCTCTTGAACGACAAGATGCCAGCTACCATGGAGGTGAAGGTTTGGAAGTGGATCCAGATGCAGGCAGTGAGCACAATCCACTTGTACCTAGCAGATGATGTGGTGATCCATGTGCTTGGCGAGACTTTTTCAACGATACTATAGTCAAAGCTCGAGGTGTTGTACATGATGAAGTCGCTCACCAACATGCTATTCCTTTGAAGGTAGTTCTACTAGCTGTGGATGGATGAAGGTCTGAGCGTGTGGGAGCATCTATCTAACTTCTAGAAGATTCTCACCGACCTCCTCAGCATTGGCAAAAAAGTTAAGGAGAAGATCAGGACATTGGTCTTGCTAGCATCTCTCCCCCCTTCATATGAGTCCTTGGTAACTGATCTTCTAGTGGAAAAGAGCATCATTAAGATGGATGAGGTTACTGCAGTGATACTTTAGAACGCGATTCTCAAGAGGAAAAACCCAGCTTTGAGCTCAGATGGTGACAGCTCAGCTTTGGCAGTTTTTAGAGAAGTAGGAGACAGTAGACGGAGCGGTAGAAGATCACGAGGAGGATGATCCAGATCCAAGATGAGGGATCATAGCAAGATAAGATGCTATAGGTGCGATGAGTTGGAACATCATGCAAGAAATTATCCACAGCTCAAGGATCGAACGAGAGCTACTATTGCAATGGTCAGTAGCGAGTCAGAGGATGATGTCCTAAAGATATCTGACGAGGTATCTACTTCTTTTTAGCAGTGAATTTTAGATTCTGCATGCACATATCATGTTTATTGCAGAGAGGAGTAATTTGACTTCTTAGAGAGTAGTGAGGGTATTGTTTATCTATCAAATTGATCAAGCTGTGTGATCAGAGGCATCGAAATGGTCAATTAGAGGATACATGATGGTGCAGTGAGGAGATTGGAAGAGGTCCGATACATATCCAATTTTAGACGAAATCTTATCTCACTGAGCAGACTCGATTCAAATGGCTACAGGTGGATAGCTGATGATGAAATCCTAAAGATCATGCATGATGATAGGATGATATTAAAGAGAAAGAAGAGGACAAACGGATATTACTATCTGATAGAAAGTCCAGTGCAAGGTGGAGCTCCAAGTGGAGGTAGATTGGACATGAGATGGAAGACTCGAGAGGATGAAAGGCGACGTCGCAGAGTGAAGTTTCTATTACCGTAGGAGACTTTTTTGAGCAGATCTTTGGTCAGAGTGGATACAACCCATAATGAAGGTGGGATCGAGTGACTTGGCTCGACTCCTATGTTTGTCCATCCATGATTAGCAAGCGTGCCCCAGGGCATGGGGCAAGATGGATCATAGACTCTCAAAGATAGATGGAGGTCGAATATCGAATCAAAATAGAGATTATTGAGACAAGCATCTCAAATTCTCTAATAATAAGTCCATGGTGAGGTCCAAAATGATGAATGGAGTCGAGCTCAAGAATAGCCCAAATGAAGTCTAGACGAAGAAGATATGCGTGAAAGAATATTAGAATGAGGTAGCCGACCTTCGGATACACCGAAGGGATCCACTGATAGTGTCGGATAGCGGCAGTGCAGCCTAAAACCTAGGCCAACTGAGCACACGAACGCACGTGGGGGGCATGCATGGGCGACGCGGGAGCGAGCCACACGGGCGCCCAGCCCATGCGGTGGAGCACGATCCACCATGCACCATCGGCTCATGGGCGCCCGCATGGACCAATTAGGCATTTTTAGGTCATTTCGCATGGTGCATGGCACTATTCCATGGACCGATCTCTATTGGATGGCTCAGAGTAGAGCCGATCACGATCGAACGATCGAGATTCGATCTGGCCTTGATCTAGCATGATGGCCCTTTTCTTTATGTAATCCGATGGTTGAGAGAGCTCTCGATCATGATCTAATAGTTTAAGATTGATCCGAGACTATTCAAGACTACTATTGCATGATTTGATGGCCCAGAAGGGAGTCGGTCGTGATCGAACGATTCAGATGCAATCTCGAGTGTATTTAGGATTGGACTTCCTACCGAAATACTGTATTTGAGTTTCTAGAGTCTATATAACTCTGATTGATGAACTATTTATTGGGTTTGAAAGATGACGACATTCCGAAGGCGTTGAGAGACTTTTAAAGAAGTTTTTAAAAACTTTTATAAGAGTTTTTGGGCTTCCTGTTGAGAGACTCTTATACAAGGGTTGAGTGGTAAGTTTCTCTTGTATTGTTTGATTTTCTTTCTCATAGTGAAGCTTTACATGCCTCGTGTAGACGAGCCCTTGGGCTTATCCATGTACTTGGCTGCTTTCTTATTTTATTTTCTTCTTTCTTTCTATCATAATTCATCAGTACTAGATACTTAACAAGTGGTATCAGAGTAGTTGATATCCCAACATGAAGGTCGACCCATATATCCTGTAAGTATCCATCACAATCTCATCTTTTTAATCACTGTGTACTTATCTTATTTTAGTATACTTATCCTATGCATATTTAGGCAATATGATGAGATGCTAAAAAGAGAAAATTCAAGCATAACTGATGAAGAAGTATCAAAACAGCGCTCAGAAAACTTTGTATATTGGTTCCGTCAATTGGTCATTCAAGGCAGTAAGTCCATACTAAGAAAGCTATGACCATTAGGTTACGGGCTTGAAAAATACATGACATGCTATAGTGGCTGTAACGTAAATAGTTTCAAATTTCACACCTAGCAATATGAAAATTATAAAAGCATAATAAACTATAGTATATGTATAAAAGGCAGTTGGTAGGAAGATAAGCCAAAGAGTGACTACTATGGAATCCTTGAAGAAGTGATTAAGATAAGCTACATTGGAGGTAATAGTGTCATTATATTTAAGTGCCAATAGTTCGATACCGACAATGGTATGAAGGTTGATCCATGGCATAGGCTTATTGAGATCAAACATAGTTTAAAAGCTTATATCAACGATCCATTTGTACTAGTTGCACAAGCTACTCAAGTGTATTATACTTCTTTTCTATCAAAGAAAAGAGAAAAAAAAGATTGGTGGACTGTATACAAAATTAAGTCTCGAGCCATTCATTATGTGCTCGAAGAAGAAGAAGAGCCCCAATTATCAGAATGATTTTAGGAGATAGTAGGAGTTCATTAATTCTTCGATGATATGGAATTGGATGCTTCAGAAACACTTCTACGTGAAAATAGCCAACATGAGGAGGTAGATTCAATTGAGATTGTTTTAAAAGACAATCCTCCCCAAGAAGAGGAAGAAGAGGAAGAGGTGGAAGAAGAGAAAGAAGAAGAGGAAGAATCGGAAGAAGATTCCAGAAAATACCAAACATCTAAAAATTAAGCCCGATGAGTAGTGGTAAGTATATAATTTTGGATCATTTTAATTACTTATCTTGCATCATTTTAAACCTTACATTGCCATCTATAATTATTTAATTAATTTGGTTAATCTATTTATTTTTATTTTTAGAGAGCATATATCTATCTTCTAAAGGTCAGAACCATGCCAGTTGAGGACAGAGCTCTCGAGGAGAGAGCGATCGTATGGCCAGTTTCCATGTTTCTGCACCTCTTACATAGGATGGTAAGCTCTAATACTTTATGTATTCTTGTTTATATTATTTTGTTATTTATTAACTAATATAACATTCTTTGTATTATATTTTTTATGCTCAGGTTCGGAGGACAGGGGTTCACTAGTGACCCCACAGTCCCACATAGTAGCAGCCGTTGATTTTCAGACACAACACCATGGTCGAGGATCCGCCCATCTTGCAGCACCTCTGACTAGATAGGAGGATATGCAGATCATCCATATCTATAGCCACTCATAAGTACTACATGCTCCATTAATATATTTATAATTTTGTAATTTTAAGGTTATCATTTATTCTTTGAAATTAATTTTGTAGCATATTTAGAGAGCCTTCAACATCTTGTATCATTACCGGGATCATATGCCAAGTAATGCCATGCCCGGTGAATGATTTCTCAAGTTGGCCGTCGAGAGCTCGTGACGCAATCTGTGAGATATTTTTGGTAAGTTAAAACTAATTTAATTTATTCCTTCTCGATATGTTGGTATTTTAATTATATATTAATACACACTTTCTTCTATCTTACAGGAGTATTATCGATTCGAGACTCCTTAGGATGAGGAGACTGGCCATCAGACCTTTAAGGAGATGGCCATACGGAGGCTCTAAGATGGCTTTTACAGCTCTAGATAGTCTGCCATCCATCACTCTGATTCTTAGTCACATCGAACTGGAGGTCCTTCATGGATCACTGTATGCAGACGGATATATAGTAGGCACTTTGCAATCAGTGGAGCAGCGAGAAGTACTTTAATAGACGGTAAAGGGCTCGACAGAACCAGACAGTCCAGCAAGATCCAATAAGGCATACGGGCAGCTTAGTTGGCACACATATTGTGGCTAATAGACTGAAAAGAAATCAATACCAAAACTCTTTACTAGAACTATGAAAACTCTTATATGCATATTTTAATTAATTTAATTTTATTATTTACTTATTGTAGATACGATAGCTGGGTCGTCCAATAGACCAGCTACAGTTATGGTAGACCACACACTAGTCTAAAAGGATTGGTGACTATTTAGATTTTACGTTGTAACAGATCACGGTAAGAACTTCAAACTTTACTTAATAATTAAGTTATTATAGAATCTAATTTTTATATTAGAATTAATATATTTCTAAACTATATAGACACATTATGAGGAGTACATTGCTGAGAAGTATGGTGATGAGCCGGCCTCTCAACCCTTCCTTGATCTTGAGGGATGGCTTAGCACCACTCGGAGCATGAGTAAGAGCTGAGTCATGGGATTCAGCCATGACTTCGATCCTCCATCGCCTCGATATTCTTTGGCATCCTCACAGGCCTCGACATCCCAGATCTGGATGTGCCCTTGGAGGAGGTCATGCAGAGGCTTCTAAGACAGTGACCTTAGGACCTTTTAGATGCCATCTACGATACGGTTATGGAGCTTCTCTGGGACCTACAGCTATGCGACTAGCTAGGCTTGTTGTTCCAGCCATTACATCAAGTAATTAATTATATTATTAAATTTTTTTGCTTATTTTAAATTTTTATATTTAAAAGCTTCGTGTATTTAGGTTTGAGTTCATGAAGAAAATCTAGGAACTAAAAATTCAATATAACCATCCAATTGATGGACTGGAGATGTCTACAGCTCCATATCATCAAATCGAATATGTAGGAATAATCTATTCAAAAATAAAAATAGTATATCGAAAGATACACCTCCGTATTGAAAGATACATCTTCGTATCAAAACTTAGTAATATTATTTTATTTTTTCGTTACAAGATGCTGGAACATCCGGCTCTTATCCACCAACTACTGGAGAGAAGCAGAAGGAGGCAGCAGGCGATGATAGGGATCAAACCTGATTTTTTTTTGGATGTATTATATTTTTTTTGATACTCCTTATAAAAAAATTATATAAGCTATATTTTTAATAAAATATAATTAATTTTTAATTTTTGATTATCAAATTATTTTTGGATTTTAATTATAATAAGTATTATGAATTATAATTTATTATGATTAATTAAAATAGATTTTAAAAATATTATTATTTTTTAAAAAAATATAATTTAACTATTTACGTCGGTATTAGCGATGATAAATGCTATCGCTAATAAATATTAATGATGACTTAAGATATGAACTACCATCGCTAATGATTCTTCAAATAAAAAATTTTATTTGATTTAAAAATTAAAAGAATTAACGATGGTATTAGAGATAGCTAGATTGGTTGCTAATAGTTTTTAGCAATGACTTTAGCCATAGAGTTGCCATCGCTAATATTTCTTAAAATATTTTATTTTATTTAACTTAAAATTTTAAAATTATAAGAGATGGCATTAGCAATGGATTTCTTTATCGCTATTAAATATTAGCAATGGCATTAGCCACGTATATGCTGTCGCTAATAGTTTTTAAGAAAATTAAATTAAGCATAAAAAATTATTAAAGATGGAATTTTTTCATCACAAAAATCATCACTAATTTTCATTATTAACGATGACATTTTTTTTCCATCGCTAATAATAATAATTAGTGATAAAAATTTTTTAGATTAAATTTTACAACGGTATTAGCAATGGCAATGTTATTAGCGATGGCAAATGGGCTATTACTGACGGCGTGTAGCCATCACTAATAGTCAGAATTCTTGTAGTTTGACCATGGATTAGAGCAACTTTCACCAATGTGGATCATTAGGTAAGAAACCCTTCTTTTGGATCTAGAAAACCCTAATAGAGAGAGACTTTGTAGTGAGAAAAAGTAGAAAGAGAAATAAGAGAGAAAAGCAAAGAGAGAAAATAGGGGGAGAGAGAAAAGAGAGAAATGGAACTACTCTTTCCTTCCTGTTCTTCTTTTCTTTTTCTTTCTTAATTCGATCTTTGGTTTATTGGTGAAATAGAGGACTCATTCTCCCCCTTTTCTCTGGAATAGAGGGACTCATGGCTGGTGGTAGTTGTGGCCGGCCATAGTGGTATAATTCGAGATCCCTTAATCATCAACTGACAGTGATGGTTGGTGACAAAAATTAAAGAAAAATGGCTATTTTGGGAAAATCAAAGATTTGGTTTTTTCAAAAAAAATCCAGTGTAACTGGTTGAAATCCATGGTTTAAGGGTCAGAAAAGGTGTGGATAATAACAAATCAAAACATTTTGGGACCTCCCCTTACCTCCTAGCATTGTGTGGTCATGATGGTAATGAAGCCATATGATGAGAAATCTAAGCAACCATCGGTAATCACCACTCAAAGACAAAGATTTTTGATGGGGAGGTGGAAGGAAAGCCTTGGTTTGTAAAATGGAGCTAGAGGGAGGTGTTAGAGTCTCTCTTGACTTCGATCTTCGTTGGAGAATCGTAATGACCTCAATTGATGGGAGTCTAATTCCATCTTTGGGTTATATCGATGATAAAAATTTGCCTATTGCATTCATTAATTATGAAAATGAATGCAGACATCCCTTCAAATTGGCTACTCTGGGAAAAAATTAAAAATTTAATTTTCAAGCCCCTTTTTTATGCTACTTTAATAAATAATCCCTGTCGACTAAAACTCTAACTCCCGGTGCCTTCTTTTAGGTTTATCATAATAGTATGTCATTTTTTCTAATGCCATTTTATTTTAGAAAATATCCAACTTATCCTTTGCCTTTGTCTTTTTTCTTTCTTCCTTTATTCCTCCCTTTCCTTCTACATAAAAGAATTTTCAGCCAGTGATGGCTCTTCTCCAAGGCAATGGTGGCACCACCGAAGGCAAAGGTAGTGGTCGAAGCAAGAAATCCTGCTAACCATCTATCAAGAATCAGATGAAAGGCCTTTGCAAGAAGGCGTATGAGCTCGCCACTTTCTACACTATCAAGCTCACCCTCATCTGCCACCCTTTTCGATGCTGATGAACCCACCATCTGACTGTTTGAACACTCTAAGATCGAAGACACCATCTACCACTATCTCGAAATTTTTGCCCATAAGATGCACCCCAAGAACTAGATCACCCTCGACAATCCCAACCTCGGCACCAATGAGAAGAAAGACGTCACCAAAGCAGCCATATCAAAGGTCTCGGAGGAGGTTGACTACTTATACATCTCCCTTTCCAATGATGAGGACAAGCTGATAGCATTGCAAGAGATCTTAGATTCGAGCCTCGAGGTAGTGCGAAAAATGATCGCGGTCTGTTGGATGGAGGGAAGGGGGATTATGGTCGCATAAACTAGATTTCTTAGACATTAGTAAAGAAGTCACTACCTCCTCCTCTTCTCTCCATGCTTTCTTTCTCATTGAGAGAGGAGGTGAGCAATCGACCTCCTCCTCCTCCTTTCTCTCTCTCTCCCCTTTATCTTCTTTTTCTCTAGCCTCTCCTCCTCCTCTTCCTTTCTTTTGTATACTGAGACGATGATTATAGATGGCTTGTGAAGGGATTTTTCTTCTCCTCCTATTCTTTGCATGTCTCCTCCTCCTTCTCAAGTGATAGGGAAAGTAGTAGTCATTGGTAGATAGGGGAGGATAAGAAGACACGGGGGGATCTTTTGCCTAGATCGGCTTCTAATTTTCCTTCTCAGGATTGGTTGGTCTTCACTTATTTTTGTTTTTGGACTTCCAAGTGGATAATGGCCATGATGTTGTGCTTCTTGTTATCTTTTTCTCTTTCTTCTTTTATATTTCTTCTCTCTTGCTTTTCTCCTTCTTTGTTTCCTAAATTGGGATAGCTACATTTCTTTTGGGTTCTACGCAAGGAGGCTGTGATGATTCCTAGACAAGGGTTTTGTGGTGTTTTGGATGGAAAGCTATTATTTCTTGATGGCGAAGCAATCTTGGATGGTCTACTGCTGTTCTTAATCTTGCTCTAACTAGATTTATCTACTTGAACTTTCCTATAATGACGTCCTTATTCTTGTTAATAGTTATGTAATTAATCCATTATTTATTTTGCTACTTTATAATCTACTTTATTTTTCTTAATCTTGCTACTTATCTCTATATAGCTGGTAGTAATTTGATTCACGTATACACTTTTATGCTTCAGCAGCCTGGATCATACTCTATTGCTATCAAGTGCTCTATCAGTGGCTATTGCATAAATTTCTATTCAACCTATTTGAATTCAATTTTCCTTGTAAATATATAACTAGTGTTTGTCTATTGGAATTATTATAAATTAGTTATTTGTAAGATGTATTTGTAATTATTTGCCACATATTCCTTATAGCTTTTTGAACAAATATGAACTTTTTATTCTTCTAAATTTAAGGACTTATACTTATCCCTATATTTCATGGTACTATTAGTCAATCACTTAGAAAATAGTGGAGATAAAATGTAAAAATTTTATGTTTTGCAAGTTGGAAGGTCCATTATTCTGGAGGCTACTATAGGAGTCTGCATAATATTTCTGGTATGATGTAAGCCTTTCCTCTTACTCAACTCTATATAGCATTTCTATTCCTAGTCTTCAATTGTTTGTTTTATTCATCAAATATTGCACTTTATTCTTTTATTAATAGCTTGTTAATTTATAATACATCGTTAAATTGCCACTGCATATAATTAAATTAATATTTTTTAGTATTACATAAATATAGTACACAACTAATTTGCTATTGTAGATAGTATATACACATGGTACATAGTTAAATTAATATGGTATATAGTTAATTTATCACTGTATATAGTTAAAATAATATAGTACATAGTTAAATTATCACTGCATATAGTTAAATTAACATGATATACAGTTAATTTGCCACTACATATAGTTAAATAAATATAGTGCATAATTAATTTGCTATTGTATATAGTTATATATATATGGTACATAGTTAAATTAATATGATATATAATTAATTTATTAATTTACTACTGTATATAGTTAAATTAATATAATATATAGTTAAATTATCACTGTATATAGTTAAATTAATATGGTACATAATTAATTTATCACTGCACATAGTTAAATTAATATTGTATATAGTTTATAGTTAAATTAATATGATGCATTATTAATTTACCACTATAGATAATTAAATTAATATAATATATAATTAAATTAATACTATACATAATTAAATAAATATGGTCAATAGCTAATTTGTTATTGTATATAGTTATACATATATAGTACATAATTAAATTACCATCATATACTATTAAATTAACATGGTATATAGTTAATTTGCTACTACATATAGTTAAGTTAACATAGTACATAGTTAAGTTGCTGCTGTACATAGTTATATATATATGGCATATAGTTAAATTACCATTGCATAGTTAAATTAATATGATACACGGTTAACTAAATATGGTATATAGTTAACTTACCACTGCATATAATTAAATAAGCATGGTATATAGTTAATTTATTGTATACATGTAGTTATTATACATGGTACATAATTAAATTGCCACTATATATAATTAAATTAATATAGTACATAGTTAACTAAATATGATATATAATTAATTTATCACTATATATAATTAAATAAATATAGTATATAATTAAATTATTACTATACAATTAAATTAATATGATACATAGTTAAATTAATATTGCATATAATTAAATAAACATGGTACATAGCTAATTTGTTATTATATAAGGTTATAAATATATGGTATATAGATAAATTAACATGGTACATAGTTAATTTGCTATTGCATATAGTTAAATAAATATGTTGCATAGTTAATTTGCTATTATATATAGTTATATATACATGATATATAATTAAATTAATATGATACATAATTAATTTGGCACTATACATAGGTAAATTAATATAGTACATAGTTAAATTATCACTACATATAGTTAAATTAATATGGTATATAGTTTATTTATCATTACATAGTTAAATTTACATGGTATATAGTTATATTATCATTATACACAGTTTAATTTACCACTACATATAAATATATTAACATAATAAGTAATTAAATTAATATTACATAGTTAAATAAATATGGTAGATAGCTAATTTGCTATTATACATAGTTATATATATACATGGTATACAGTCAAATTACCATCGTATACTATTAAATTAATATGATGTATAATTAATTTGCCACTACATATAGTTAAATTAATATGATACATAATTAATTTGCCACTACATATAGTTATATATATATTATATACAGTTAAATTATTATTATACATAGTTAAATTAGCATGGTATAATTAATTAAATATGGCACATAGTTCATTTACTATTGCACATACTTAAATAAATATGGTACATAGTTAATTTGCTATTATACACAGTTATATATATATGGTATATAATTAGATTACCACTATGTACAGTTAAATTAATATGATACATAGTTAATCAAATATAGTATACATTTAATTTATCACTCCACATAGTTAAATAAGTATAGTATATAGTTAGATTGCCACTACATATATTTAAATTAACATGATATATAATTAAATTAATATTATATATAGTTAAATAAATATGGTACATAGCTGATTTACTATTGTACATAGTTATATATATATGATATATAGATAAATTAATATGGTACATAGTTAAATTATCACCATACTAGTTAAATTAACATGGTACATAGTTAATTTATCACTGTACATGATTAAATAAACATGGTGTATAGTTAATTTGCTATTGTATATATTTATATATACATGGTACACGGTTAGATTCATATAGTACATAAAAAATTTGTCACCATACATAGTTAAATTAACATAGTATATAGTTAAATTATCATTATATATAGTTAAATTAACATGTGTACTTAATTTATCACTATATATAGTTAAATTAATATCGTATATAGTTAAATTATTACTGTACATAGTTAACTTAATATGGTACATAGTTAATTTACCATTATATAAAATTAAATTAATATAATATATAGTTAAATATAATACTATATAGTTAAATAAATATGGTACATAGTAAATTTGCTATTATACATAGTTATACATATATAGTGCATAGTTAAATTACCACTGCATACTATTACATTAACATGATATATAGTTAATTTACCACAATATATAGTTAAATTAATATGATATATAATTAATTTGCTAATGCATACAATTATATATACATGGTATATAGTTAAATTGCCATTGCATATATATAGTTAAAATAATATGGTAGATAGTTAGCTAAACATGACATACAATTAATTTATCACTATATGCAATAAAATAAATATGGTATATAGTTAATTTGCTTTTATACTTAATTATATATACATGGTATACAGTTAAATTAATATAGTATATAGTTAAATTATCACTTCATACTATTAAATTAACATAATATATAGTTAATTTACCACTGCACATACTTAAATTAACATGATACACCATTAATTTGTTATTGTATCCTTGAGTAGCTCCTTGGCATACTCTCTTGACTCTTTCAGCCCCATCAGCTTTAAATATATAATCTTATCACTGACCAGATCCTTATCGTCTGTCTTTCCTAACTCATCTGATGAATGGGTTACATCAATGATGTCATCCATAATTGGAAACAATAATCCAATATGCCTAGCATATCATTGCAACAACTCAATTTGGTTGTTGGAGCCCCTATCAACAATCGATGTGGTAGCAGTGGTGGCTTAGTAGTAATGGAGTTTGACATATGCAATAGTAGACCACAGAGGGCACCTTAGAGAGCAGAAGCAGGGGCTTTGGATAGACTGTCACACAGTGGTCAGCGCTATAAGAAATCACCTAGAGAGAGCTTTATGAGAGAGTGCTTCTTATTGAAAGAGAGGAATTGGTGTATAAGAGTTGAAAGTGTATTCTTCTTTTGTAAATTTTTTTTTTTTTTTATAGTGAAGCTTGCATACCTCATGGAGGTAAGTCTTGGCTTAGTCTACGTATTTGATTGTATTCTTTTTATATTATTTCTTCTTTCTTTCTATTGTAGTATCGACATCATCACTGGCTTACCAATTCTAAATTTGGAAGGTCCATATTCTGCACGAAGGATCTTTCTAAGAGATAGTGCTAGAATAAATGGTATTATGATAATTGATATCAGAGCTATTCTAGTTACAATAATTGGTATCAAAGTCAGATCGTACGAGAGGATTGGATTGCTACGATGTTGATCAAGATCGAAGAAGATAGAGAAAATAGGCTTAATCAAGATAGAGATCAATCGATTTGATGAAAAGAGCAATTTATTCTTATGGTAAGTGAGGGTGAAAGATTTACTCATGTAACAAGAATTGATCGATGCTCTCTTATGCAAGAAGATATTGATTATCATAGAGGTAAAGAATTAGAGATGACTTCAGATGATGTGGTGATCTATATGCTTGATGAGATTTTTCTGATAGTGATATGGTCGAAGGTTGAAGAGATATATATTGTGAAGTCACTCATCAACTATCTCTTCCTCTAGAAGCAGTTCTACTAGCTATGGATTAATGAGAGATAGAGCATGCAGGAGCATCTCAGCAACTTATAGAAGATCCTCATCGATCTCTCCAGTATTGATGAAAAGTTTGAGGAAAGAGCACCATCAAGATGGAAGATGTTACTTTTGCACTTATATAGAATGAGGTTCTCAGATGGAAGAACTGAGCCTTAAGTTTAGGTAGCGACTCGACTATGATAGTGATTGAAGATGGTGGCGATAGAAGATGGAGCAGTAGAGGATTGCGAGATGGACGGTCCACATCGAACATGAGAGACTTGAGCAAGATCAGATGCTACCGATGTGTTGAGTTGGGGCATCCACTACAAAAATTTTGAGTATATATTAGCGACGATATTAGCAATGGCAAAATATCCCATCGATAATAAGAACTTTTTGCCATCGTAACACCGATAAAGAAAAATACCATCGATAATACTATTAGCGATGATGATCTTGATATTAGCGACGGTAATTACCATCTCTAAAAATCTAAAATTATTTTTAAAATATTTAAAAATAAAAAATATTAGTGATGACATATTTTAATTATTAGCGACAAAGATAATGCCATCGCTAATAACTCATTACTAGTAATGGTAGTTATATTATTAGCGATGGCTTAAGTCACCGCTAAAATTATTAAAATTTTTTAAATATTTTTATAACATGTAAACATAAAATATATATTAGCGACGACTAATTTTGCATATTAGTGACGAAAGGCTTCCCATCACTAATAAATTTTTAAAATAATAATTTGGTGAAAGAAAGATTATTTTGAAATGTTATTAGTGATAGAATTAGCGATGGGAGTTCTGCCATCATTAATAATCCAGAACCTAGTCTAAACCCAATTCGAACATGATTCGAATCTAATTCGAAATTCTGCCAAACCTAATCTAATTAGGCTTTGAATCTAAATTCTACTTATATTATAAAATCTAATTAATCTCAAATTGAATCAAAATTAATTAAATTAAATCCAATTTAAATTAATTAGGAGAAATTAATTTTTAATTTGCATTCAATTTAAATTCAATTTGAAATCTTGTCAATCCTAATTAAATTAAGTTCTACTTGGAGGGTAAAATCTTATTACTTTTAAATTAAGTTAAGTCTAATTAAATTTAAATTTATTTAAATAATTAAAAAATAGTTTTTAATTTAGATTTGATTCGAATTTAATTCAAATCTAATTCAAAATCCAATCAATCTTAAAGTTTTACTTGGATAGTAAAATGTAATTATCTTCAAATTAAGTCAAATCTAATTAAATTTAAGTTAATTTAAATAAATTAAAATTTGATCTATAATTTTTTTTTGTTCTTCGTACATAGGAGGTAGATCCAACTGAGATTATTTTAAAAGATAATTCTTCCTAATAAGAGAAAAAAGAGGAAGAGATGGAAGAAGAGGAAAAATCAGAAGAAGATTTTGAAAGATACCCAACATCTGAAAATTAAGCCCGATGAGTTGTGCTAAGTATATAATTTTTGGATTATTTTAATTACTTATCTTGCATTATTTTAAACCTTCCATTACCATCCATAATTATTTAATTAATTTGATGAATCTATTTACTTTTATTTTTAGAGAGCATATATCATATCTTCTAGAGGTCGGAGCCATGCCAGTTGATGATAGAGCTCTCGAGAAGAGAGCGATCGTATGGCCAATTCCTATGGTTCTGCCCTTCTTATACTGGGCGGTAAGCTCTAATACTTTATATATTCTCATTTGTATTATTTTCTTATTTGTTAACTAATACAACATTCTTTGTATTAGATTGTTTACACTCGGATTCGAAGGACAGAGGGTCACCAGTGACCCTACAGTCCCATGCAGTAGCGACCGTCGGCTTTTAGACATAGCACCATGGTCGAGGACTCGCCCTCCTCGTGGCTCCTCCAATAAGGTCGAAGGATAGGCAGATCATCTATATCCAAAGCCACTCATAAGTACTACATGCTTAATTAATATATTTATAATTTTGCAATTTCAAAGTTAACACTTATTCTTTAAAATTAATTTTGTAGCATTTAGAGAGACTTCAACATCTCGTATCGTTATCGGGATCATATGCCGATTGATGCCGGGCCAGGTGAACGATTTCTTGAGTTGGTCATTGAGAGCTTGTGATGCCATCTCAGAGATGTTTCTGATAAATCAAAACTAATTTAATTTATTTCTTTTTGATACGTTGGTATTTTAATTACATGTTAATACACATTTTCTTCTATCTTGTAGGAGTATTATCGACTCGAAACTCCTTAGAATGAGAAGGCTGGCCGTCAGACCTTTGAGGAAGTGGCCATACAGAGTTTTTGAGATGGCCTCTATAGCCTCAGATAGTCTGCCATCCAGCACTCTAATTTTCAATCACCATCAGATTGAAAGTTTTTTATGGATCACTGGATGCGAGCGGACATATGATAGGCCCTCTATGACCAATGGAGCAGTGAGGAGTACTTTGATAGGCGATAGAGGATCCGGTAGAATCAAGCCGTCCAGCAGAATTTGATTAGGCATATAGGCGGCTTGGTCAGCACACATATTTTGATCGATAGACTGATAAAAAATCAATACTAAAACTCTTCACTATAATTATAAAAATTTTTATATGCATGTTTTAATTAATTTAATTTTATTTATTTATTATAGATATGGCAGCTGGGTCATCCACCAAATCAGCTGTAGTTGTGATAGGTCACATACCAGTCTACGAGGATTGATGACTATTTAGATTCTACATCATGATAGATCATGGTAAGAATTTTAAACTTTATTTAATAATTAAATTATTATAGAATCTAATTTTTATATTAAAATTAATATATTTTTAAACTGTACAGACATGTTATGCGAAGTACATTGCTGAGAGGTACGATGATGAGCTGGCCTCTCAGCCCCTCTTGATTTTGAGGGATGGCTTAGTGCCACTCGACGGGGTGAGTAGGAGCCAGCTTACAGGATTCGGCCACAACTTTGATCCTTCATTGTCTTGATATTCTTCGGCATTCTTACAGGCCTCGACGTTTCAGACCTGGAGCAATGCGTACATAGAGAAGATCGTGCAGAGACTTCTGAGCTAGCGACCTTAGGACTTCTTGGATGCCATCCATGATATGATTGTAGAGCTTCTCTGGGACCTACTGTTGCATGATCAGTTGGGCTCATCGTTCAAGCTATTACATCAGATAATTAATTATATTATTAAATTTTTTACTTATTTTAAATTTTTATATTTAGAAGCTTCGTATATTTAGGTTTGAGTTTAGGAAGAAGATCTAGAGATTAAAAATTCAATCTAACCATCCAATCGATAGTTTAGGAATATTTATAGCTCTGTATCAGCAAATTAAATATGTAGGAATAATCTGTTCGAGAATAGGAGTGGTGTATCGAAAGATACACCACCATATCAAAAGATACGTCTTCATATCAAAACTTATAAATATTATTTTATTTTTTTCGTTGCAAGATGCTAGAACATCCGACTCTCATCCATCAGTTGCTAGAGAAGAGCAAGATGAGGAGGCAAGCGACGATAGGGATCGGACCTAATTTTTTTGGATGTATCATATTTTTTTGATACTCCTTATAAAAAAAATTATATAATTTATATTTTTGATAAAATATAATTAATTTTTAATTTTTAATTATTAGATTATTTTTGGATTTTAATTATAATAGGCATTATAAATTATAATTTATCATGATTAATTAAAATAGATTTTAAAAAATATTATTATTAATTTTAAAAAAATATAATTTAACTATTCACATCGGTATTAGCGACGGCAAACACCATTACTAATAAATATTAGCATTGGCTTGAGATATGAACTATCGTCGCTAATAATTCTTTAAATAAATTATTTTATTTTATTTAAAAAAATATAAAAAATTAGCGACGGTATTAGAGATGGCTAGATTGGTTACTAATAGTTTTTAGCAATGGCTTTAGCCACGAAATTATCATTACTAATATTTTTTAAAATATTTTATTTTATTTTATCTAAAAATTTAAAATTATTAGAGATGTCATTAGTGATAGATTTCTTTATCACTATTAAATATTAGCGATGGCATTAGCCATGCATATGCCATCGCTAATAGTTTTTTAAAAAAATAATTTAAGCATAAAAAATTAGTAGAGATGAAATTTTTTCATCACAAAAGTCGTCGCTAATTTTCAATATTAGCGATGATTTTTTTGCCATTGCTAATAATGATAATTAGCGATAAAAGATTTTTAGATTGAATTTTATGATGATATTAGCGACGATAATATTATTAGCGATAATGTTTACCCATAACTCAAAGATTAGATGAAGGCTACAGCGGTGGTGGTCCAAGATAGCGATAGTGATGAGATCGATGATTATATGCTTATGATCTCAGATAAGATATTTACTTCTTTCTATCAGTAGATTCTAGATTCTATATGTTCGCATTATGTCTATTATAGAAAGGAGCTGTTTGACTTTCTAAAAAGAAGTGAGGGCACTATTTATTTACCAGATGGATCAAACTGTACTATCAAAGGCATCGGAACTATCAGCTTATAGGTACATGATGGAGTAATAAAAAGGTTGGATGAGGTTTAATATATACCTAGTTTTAAGAAGAATATTATTTCATTAAGTAGACTAGATTCAAGTGGCTACAATTGGAGAGCTGATGGAGGAATCTTAAAGGTCATGCATAGCAGCAGGATTATTATAAGAAAAAGAAAGTATGAAGGATATTACCTCTTGACAAGCAGCTCAGCATGAGGTGGAGCTTCAGAAGTTAGTACTGGAAGCCCAATGCGGAGTGAAACAACTAGGTGCAGGTAGATCGGGTATAAGACAGGAGACTCAAAAAGACGACAGACGATGTTGAAAAGTGAAGATCTTATTAGTATAGGAGGCTACCCCGAGCAGATCTCAGGTTAGATAGAATATAATATATGATGGAGATAGGATCGAGCAGCTTGGCTTGCTTCATGTTTGTCCATCCATGAGTTGATAGGTATTTGCCAAGGGCATGGGGATGAGATCATTCAGAAAGTTTTTAAAAGTTAGGTGAAGATCGAATATTGAATCGAGATAGAGATTGTAGAGAAAAATGCCTCAAAATTGATCTACAATAGTTTAGAGAGGGAATCACAACATGAAGAAACCCATGGGAGGTTGCAGCCCACAACAGGGAGTGGCTTGTATGTGGGATGCATGGCCCAGATACGTGGGCGTGTGGCCCAGGCAGGCAGGATGCCTGGCCCAAGATGCACGATCGTGTGGTCCAGGACATGCACCACACGGTCTAGGACGTGTGGCCATGAGGTCCACATGCCACCCCTATGTGAACCCTTAGTGGGTCATGACCACTTTATGCAAAACACAAAAAATAGTTGCATGATCGGATGACCCTAAGATGTTGCAGCTTGATCTTGTGGTTGTGAGAGGCTTTTGAGTCCGAACTAAAGACTGACACTCTGATTATACTCGAATTTGGAGTCCGTTTGATGCCTTTGAAAGGCCCTATGGGCAGCAGTGATTCGGTGTGATAGCAATGGTAGCTCGGTAGTGGGGGTTTGATAGATGCAGAAGCAGACCATCGAGGGCATTGATAGAGAGTAGAAGCAGGAGCTTCGGACAAACTATCTGACAATGGTCAGCATTATAAGAGGTCTCCTAGAGAGAGAGCTTTGTGAGGAAGTATTTTTTGTTAAGAGAGAGGGATTGATATATGAGAGTTGAGGATATGATCTCCTTTTATAAATTTTTTCTTTTCTCATGGTGAAGCTTGCATGCCCCGTGGAGGTAAACTTTGGCTTAATTCATGCATTTGATTATCTTTTTTATATTATTTCTTCTTTCTTTTTATTGTGGTATTGACATCATCATCGGTATACTGATTCTGAACTTAGAAGATCTATATTCCACATGAAATTCTTTCCAAGAGATGGTCCCATAGCAAGTGGTATCATGATAATTGATATCAGAGTAGCTCTGATAATGACAAGGAGGGCCTCGGGCATTGGCTAGGTTGATGCCGCTGATGGAGGATAGAGGGCACGATAAAGGCCCGGCTAGGAGTAGAGGACTAGCGGTCGAGGTTCTCCATGAAGTGGGATGTGATGTGCTACATGGTGTTGCCGTCGGGAGCAGCAAGAAGCGAGATATACTCGAGAGATGTGTTGACGTGCTCAAGCTTGCTGGCGGTGACGTGGTTGGCATAGTTGAGGAGGAGATGGATGAGATACAGCCCCCTCTTATCGGACTTTAGCTCTCGTAGCCATTTATTGGCAACGACATCAGTTGCGCATTGTTGGCGAGAGGGATATCAGCGAGAAAAAATATGTTAGAATGGAGGGGGTTTTACAAGGGCTAGCCATAAGTGTGAAGCATTTTTTTTTTGGATAGATTATACTGGTTCGATGTCGGCTTGGGAGCATTTAAAGGAATATAAAATTTGTGAGAGGAAGAGCCCATGTGGGAGGAGAAGAAATATGGAGGGTATTTTTGTCCCTAAAGGAGTGAAAGTTACAAGGATAATTACCTATGGATTAGTTGTTATAAAATTGATCCATAGAAATTAAAAGTTAAGGTCTAGTCAACGGATGGACTGACCATTAATTTTCCTAATAAAAAAACTAGAACCTTGCAAGAGCACCGCGGATGGTCTGTGATAGAAATGCTAGGCTATAGCAAAAGCACCCCTTTGGCTACAGTAACCACTTTTGCTATTAACTATCGCACAAGAGGCAAATATTCTCATCTCATCTAAATTAAATAAATTGGCACAATCAAGTTTCCATGAAGTGATATGGCTCTATCTAGGGGTGGAGCCACCTTTTGTATTATGGGTTCAATTGAACCCCCAAGTTTTGGTGCAACACCTTTAGGTATATGTGAATATTATCCAAACAATTTTGTATATATATTTTTGAACCTCCATAAAATAAAAAATCTTAGTTAGCTTAGTGGTTTGAATCTCCACCCTCTAACCCCCATGTTCAGATATAACATAGCATAGGGTGTACCTAGATTTTATATCAAGGGGTCGTTCTTCTGTAGGTAAAATATTTACCTAAAAATCTATATTTTTTTAGATAAATATTTTTTAGATAATATTTAAATAAAAAAATAATTTATCTATGTTCTTTTATGCATAGAAAAATTACTTCAAAATCTGTTATTCATATTCTTTTACATTACTACTTTTCTGGATAATTTATTAAAATTTATTCATATTTTTCATAATATCTCTTATACTTTTTAGATTTGAAGAAAGTAGATGGCTGAGTTATTGAGTATTAAATGATAGAGATATTGAAAATAAGGATGAAATATTTTAGGTATAAAATCAAATACCTACTTAGCCACCCCCTAGTTGGATAAGATTTTCTTTCATTTCATATACTTATGAAAAAATCATCTTTTTATCTCGAAAAATGTGAAAATATGGATAAATTGATCAATGAAAAATTAGACCAATTTTTTCATAAAATTTACCCATAAAAGATCGAGTCTTAAAGGTATGAAATCAGCATGTCACAAGATTTTAACTGCAACCGTATTGGACAAGTGAATAATCATTATAACAAGTCTACCACCCCAAATCTTCACGACGATACTTTAGGGCAGCATCTGGTTCAAGAACAATGCAGACATGAGGCCTGCAACAAGTCTGATGCTTTCCAAATAGCTTTCAACAAGTAAGAATAAGCAAGGAATAGTTATTCTAGTCAAACCTTCTTATGCCAGGCATAATTAGTTACTCCAAGGAAAGCTGTCATAAACTATTTGCTAAAGATTTGGTCAAATTAGCCTCTCTAATTTTCTCAAGGCCATTTTTTTACGTAGACGAATTGCTTGATCATGCTCTATATAAATTTTGCGTGCGTCTTCTCTACTTCTAAATTAAAGTGTGTGTGTATATATATATATATCGCTTGAGACTATAGACTAAATTAGGGCCCCAGCCATATTGCAAAGTTTGCGTTTTTTTCTTTTTTTTTTTTGATGAAAATGAGTTAGGGAAAGCCTAACCCGGATTATATTAGCATAATAATATTAAAGTAATACAGTGTATAGGTAATTTACAAGATATGATGTTTCTCACATGTGAGATATAAACAGGTTTTCAGCAAACTTTGCAAAATAGAGCATACATTAGAGGACGACTAAGTTTTGTTGAGCAATATTCGAGTTTACCTTGAGTTTGTCAAAGACTTCGGTAATAGATTATCTCACTGGTAAGGTGTATTTGCTAACTGATTTTCGTGAGTGTTTTGTCCATGACATGAATGTTCTTGCAACTTCTTTGGTCACAAAATTTGGTAGGAAGGCATGAAATTTGAAACAACGCTTATTTCATTCTTTCCATAGCATCCATAGTCCTGCCGCCATTAGGATATCCAGTCCTCTGTGTACATGTTTTCTGTAGTCCTATTGTCTCCAAATATTCCATAGTGCGAACTGAATCAGTGGTAAATCATCGGAATGAAAATCTTGAAGCGGCAAAAACCATACCGTCCTTGCAAAAGGACATTGAAGGAATAAGTGATCTGCAATTTCTGATGCCGCATCACACAAAGAGCAGCTGTCTATTCCTTTCCAACCTCGTTTAACAAGTTTGCTCTTAGTTAAGATTTTATCATAACATGTGAGATAGAGGAAATACTCAACTCTTTCAGGAATACTTATCTTCCAGATCATCTTGCTAGTGAGTGGTCTTATCCCTCCATCGATAAGGAATCTATAGCAATTTCTGATCGTAAATAATTTTGCTATAAACCACCTCTTGTCCATTGTGTCCAGAAGAACAGGTTTATACGTAGACATATCTTCCTTGAGTTTGTGAAGGTCTGGATGTTCAATCTCAGTCATTGTAAGAGGCCATCTTTGATTTGTTCTATATGCATCATACGCTTCCCCACTGATATTTTTTTATTGCTTGAGATGGCACATAGCCATGGGTATTGATCTTTGATGGGATGATCAAAGAACCATGTATCATTCCAAAAGGAAGTATGTAAGCCATTTTGTGCTTTAAACTTTACTAGACAGTGAAATAAATCCTTAACTTATAGAACATTTTTTCAAAAGGTGGATGTCTTTTGTTGTCTAAGCATTGTCATTGATATCTGATTGTCTCTGTAGTAACCATTTTTCACCAATATATTCCATGGCTTAGGTGCCTCTGTGAATAATTTCAACCACCATTTGCACAAAAGTATTTTGTTAAGCAATCTAATGTCAATGATCCCCATGCCTACTAAATCTTTCAGGCGACAGACCAAGGACCAACTGAATAAGGATCTTCCTGATTTAATTCTTTCTTCACCACTCCATAGGAAAGCACGGTGCAGCTTATCATATTGCTTGATGATACCTGCTGGTAATAAAAAATTGGACATCCAGAAAGCCACCAATGGAGATATTGAGATATTGATCAATGCTACTCTGCCTGCATTGGATAAAAGTTTATCTTTCCATGTGGCTAACTTTTTTGTAACTTTGTCAATGAATGGTGCCCAATCGACCTTCTTAAGTTCAGCATAATGCAGTGGCATCCCCAGGCATTGTAGGGGATGGCATTGTAGTGGAAACTCATAAGTTTTGCTTCCTAAGATTGTGGCAATGCGGCTTTCCTGACTTTGTGTTAGGCCCAGACCTAGAATAGGGGACTTTTCAAAATTGATCTTTAGTCCCGATCGTAGTTCATAGGAGTACAAAAAGAATTTCAGCGAGGTGATATGCCTTCGTCGGGCACTGCAGAAAATTAGTGTATCATCTACAAATTGTAGGCTTTGGAATTGTCCTGTGGTTTGCTGTATACCGATGTCTTTGATTAGTTGATTTTTTATTGCTACTCTTAGGATTTGATTAAGAACATATGTGACCAAGTGAAATAATAATGGAGATAGAGAATCATCTTGTCGAAGTCCTCTTCTATGGTTGAAAGTTTTCCTGGAGTATCATTTACAATGACTGAAGATTTTGCAGTGGTTATGATTTCCTGGATCCAACGACACCATCTATTGCTAAAACCTCTTGCTTTGAGAAGATCATACAGGAACGGCAAAGCAACATTGTTGAATGCCTTTTCAAAATCCAATTTAAAAATGATCCCAATGTCTTTTGATCTGCTAGCCTGTGAGATGATTTCATTAGCTACTGCAAAGATGTCTGATATGTTTCGTCCTTTGATGAATGCGGATTGATTTGGAGAGATCAGTTTGTCCATTTTGCTAGCTAATCTTTGATAGAATCTTAATTATGCCGTTTAATAGACTGATGGGTTGATAATCTTTTGCTATATAATTTGTGTCCTTCGGTATGAGGGTGATGTAGGAGTGGTTGATCATATCCAAGGTCGTTCGATGTTCATAAAAACTCTGAAAGAATTTGAGAAGATCTGATTTAATGACATTCCAGTGCTGTTTGTAGAATGCAAATGAGAAGCCATCTGGGCCAACAGCTTTTTGGGAGTCTATTTTGAAGATGGCTGATTTGATTTCTTCCTCCATAAAAGGTGTATCTAGATTGAGTAGTGCCAGAGGACCATCGGGATACAAAGAGTTCCAATCAGCGCTGATACAAGGTCGAGTTGAGTTGCCCAGCAATTCCAGATAGAAATCACGAAAAGAAGTTTGGATTTGTTCCTGATTTGTTATAATTTTCTGATCATTCCAGAGTTCAGTGATGAGGTTCTTCCACTTCCTGTTGCCGGCCCAAATATGAAAAAAACTTAGTATTACGGTCATCATTGTTGAGCCACCGTATATGCGATGGTTGTTTCTAGAGTAATTCCTCTTGTGCTAACAGCTGATTTAGTTTCAATTTAAGTGCTGTCCGTTCTTCAAGTTCTAATGCTTGCAAGTTTCTGATTTCCTCTGTTGAATCTTGGGAGGCTATTCTATCTATCCTTCTGTACCATAATATTACCCACTCGGGACCGGTTCCAAACTCTAAGTTTTGCTCTTATTGAACGAAGCTTCTGAACGAGAGTTGTGCTCACATCATAATGGGTTGGTTCTCCTTCCCACCAAGACTGAATCATATCATCGAATCCTGCAATGGTGATCCAAAAATTCTCAAAACGAAATGGTTTGGTCCGGGGGGCTTACCTTGTAAACAAGTTGTAGTTTGAAGCAATAGGGGTGTGTGGTCTGAGGTGAACCGGACTAGTGGAGTGAGGTTACACGGAGGATATTTGTTGAGTCAGTCGATGGAGACGAAGCATCGATGTAGTCTTGCCAATGAGGGTTCTTCCCTGAAGTTAGACCATGTAAAGTTTCTATTCGAGAGTCTGAGTTCTATCAGTGCCTGTAAGTTAACAAAATTGTTGAAGAGTCTTGAGCTTGGTTCTGATTTAGATACCCCTTTCCATTCTGAAAATAATCTTACTGCATTAAAGTCTCCGATCAATATCCACGGGTGGTTGTTATCTTCTCTCGGTTCCTTGAGTTCAGCAACTAACCTTAGACGTTCTTGTTGGGTGCGTGGGCCATAGATATTGGAGAGCATATGTGTGAAGCCTGTCGATTTACAGGTGAGCGTAATGGTTAGAGAGTAGGTGCCCTTTTCCTTCAAACATATTGAGGCTCCAACAAGAGAGTAGGCCTCCCGAAGATCCTACAGCCACAGATCTTCGTTTGCAGGTTTTTGTTCATATGATCTTGTTTTGTTTCTTGTAGGCACACAACTGAACATTTTGCAAGATTAATAGTTTCTTCTTGGATCTGCCAGTACCTCTCGTGTTCCAACCAAGTATCATCAATTGAGATTGAGAAACAATTTGGTAGCAACAAAAGTGGATACATATAGGCTTGATAACTTCCAGAGTAATGCCAAGAAGATATATCCGAGTGGCTAGACCGATTGCAGATCCATGATTCGAACTTCCAAAAACCCACTGGCACAACAGTGAGATGTAAGCAAAATAGGAACTGGATTTGGGGCCTGTGGATATTCATTTGGCCCCTCAAAAGAGACTTTGAAGGAGGATTCATCCTTTTGCAGCAGCCAAAACATGATCTGCCAGTTTGCCACATCGTTGAGTTTCAAGAGACTTCAGTTTGCCTACTGGATCAGATTGATCTCATGCTTCCAACAACATTCCACATTGTTTTCCCATTTCTAAGGTTTTAGCTGTTGTCAGGGAATTTATGAGCAGTATATCTCTTGCGGCGAGAGAATCTTCGACTAAGCCAAGTGATCATCTGATCTTTTTGGATCTCAGTCGGGAGCTTCGTTTTGCCGGAGTTGTTCCTGTGTTTGCCTATTTATGAAGGCTTGCAATGGCATGCTGGTGCGTGATGGTGGCTTGTACCTTTTGGGTTTGGTGATCTGAGTTGTTGCATGCGTCCAGAATTCTGCTTCGGGGAATAGTTGTTGCATTCGTAGATGAGTTGCTATGTTTTGTGATCATGGGCATAGCTTGAGTTTCAAAAGGCTGCGGATAGCTATTAGAGGTGTCCATGGTATTTGAGGTCACAATCAAGTTAGCGGCCATTGGCTGGAAGCAAGAAGCGGGAGAGTTCAAATTTAAGTTGTTGACAGAGTGTCTTGTTTTGTATGTCTATCGGTAGGATAGATGATGGCTTCGCCCATGGGTTAGGCTTCATAAAGTAGCGTAGTAGGCACTCTCATAGGCAATGATTGATCTTTGGGATTAATGACTGCATGGCTGGTGATGCTGATGTGGATGTCGTAGAGTTTAGGATGAGTTGTTGACTAAGCTCCTGGCTATTCTCATGGCTGTCCTCCCTTCGTGGCCGTAAGCCATCCTCCTTGCATTTGGGCTGTCGGTTGAAGGACCTGACCTCTTTTTGTTCTCAGGCAAGCGTGATCCGTTCCCGGACCTGAACCAGTAGTCCCAGTCGTCACCATCTCCGTCTGCATCCTCGCTCGAGGAGGATGAATCTGGGGGGTCTGTTCAGAGACGTAGTTAATCTTGATCTTAACATTATAACTGAAAGGGCCCACTGATACATTAACAGAGTCCGGTACATCCTCTATTTCTTCATAAAAGAAATCTGAGTCAAAAGATGTGAGATCTTGCCAATTTAGACAGTGTTTACTTGCTGTGTGGTAATCCGAAACTTGAGATGATGGCAGCTACCGCTTGAGAATTTCACAAAGTTTGAGTTGTTACGTACCAAAGTTGTTTCACGAACCTATATGTGAGAAATGTGATTAATAAGTAGGCATATCTAATGCAAAGTTGAATGTCTTCTTTCCACGGGCTGCGGTAGACCTGAATTAGAGTGGAATATTGGGCTAGATGGTCCAGTACGTAGATGCGCTTCTAACCTGGTTTAGCTAATTCACACTCTAGAACAAAAGCTTATGTTTCTACCCAGAGGTTCTATTTTGATGTGTTTACTTCCTACCTGCATTTAAGGTTCTAAGTAAGAAATTCCAGAACATGTAAAATTATCAAAAAGAATAAGCAACCTGAAGAAAAAATTTTGTTTTCTGAATCAAATTCGTTCAGATCTGATTAGATCAAGAGGGATACTTAAAAAAATTTTCTACTTAGATCCAAATCAGATCTGATTTTATCAATCTGATAAATTAAATTAAATATAATTAAATTAAATCTAATTTAATTGTATCTTTGTTATGGGTAATCCTATTACCCTATGATGATCCCGATATTTGTCTGAGATTCTGGATGTAGCCACGCAAGCACCTGGCCTCTACCGGTATCCACTCCGACAGAATATGGAGATCTTCTTCTTCTCAATCTATGCTCCAAAAATCAGATCTGGATCTGATCTTGAAGGTCTTCAAAATGACTTTTGAAGATCAGGCGTTGTCTCTTGCAGCAGTGTTGCCTTCTTCCTTTTCTATCGTCTTTCTCTTACTTGGATCGCACCAAACTCGAGCCCAAAAACTCTTGAACGTGGATAGGAGAGAGAGATCTTAAAGGTCGCATGGAGAGGGAGGGAGAGAAGCCTTATGGCGTGGGCAAAGGGTAGAAACTCTCAATTCTAGGCGCAGACAAGATTTATATAGATCCTGCTGCGCCATACAGTACCACATCATCCCGACCGATCACAATCCTTTGTGTAATCATATCTAAATCTAATTGGTGGGATGACATCATCTGATCCAATCAAATTAGAGTCCCTCATAAATCTCTTTAGGTAGCGCCAAGACTGATCAAACAGGACTCTTTGGTGCCACCTAATTTTAAACCATAAAGCAACCTGGAGTCCCATCTGTATGGGACTCCAGGCATGATCCTCATGGGGCGCACGCCTCCCTAGGCGTGAGCCCCCTCTCTTTCTTCTTTTTAGCAGGAGGACAAAGCCCTATGTTCTCTTTTATGGATGCATGACATATGGGCAGATGTCTAAGTGTCAAAGATCAATATTTGACCAAAGTTTAAAGACAAGATTTAGCAAGTGACGGAAAATGATAGGTGTTGTCTTAAATTTATCTTATAAATTAAGACAATCCTTTTCTGACCTAAACAAGCTCCAGTCAGACCAAGTAAAGGTTCCTAAGTGAGCCCAAACATATTTTGCTCAGTCGAGAAAAGCTTTAATGATTATTGAAGAAGAACATTAGGCTCAATCGTGTGCTAGCATAATTTTCTTGAACCTAATTAAATCTTATTCAAATCAATTGAACTGGGTTAGTCCAATTGATGATATCCAAATTCAAACTCTTGTTTGTGTAATTCAGTTAGGTTCAATTTCGTATGGTAATGGGATATATCGCGATCTCTATTATTGACATCATCGAAATACCTTCCGATGGATCAGAATTTTTCTGATTCAGACAACTAATATGATCGATCATCCAAATCATTCTAATTGCTCTCAAAATCCACTATTGACACCTAGCAGCATATGGTGGTAACCCATCAGAACTGAAAATAAATCTCTCGGTGCAGTTACCTATGTGATTAAGTTCCTCTATCCTGAGTCCCGATCGGATTAGGATTAAGGTGATCTCGTCAAACCCTAATATCCGTCATATGAATTAATCATTCGATTTAAGTCCAATGTGAAAAATTTTAATAGAAACTCTTTCTATTATTTCACTCTGCCATGGCCATGGGCTTATAAACTTGATTCTCATGATCATCATAGTGATGCTCCTCATCTATCGAGGTAGGTAGATCTCCTATCGGTGCAATCCAATTTCTACAATAAACATGCTATAGCCAACATACACCTCAGGATTCTGAATGGCTAGAAAATCGAGTTATGGTGTAGTCAAATTATAACACCCTCAAGGTGAACTGTCGATGTACCTCAAGCCAAAGAACCAGACACACCACTGCAGCTTTGAGTCAGTCATCGATAAGAAGATAGACTTTCTTATGACTACTTGAGATGGTCATGCTCAGTGCCCTCATTTTCTAACGAGTACCTATACTCTCGCTCCGATGTCTCTACACCATAGACTTAAGACTCATCTTTCCTAAAGAGGTGATCATACACCAACCTTCCAGATCAATCACCATTCTTATGATGATCCTATGGTTGAAAGCATTTTATGAGTTAATAATGAAAATTCATGTCTTAAATTTTTAACTCTTGAAAATATGAACCGTCATTACCATTAACTCAAGGGATGTATCACAGACACTTTCAAATACATATTATGATAGAAAATAATTTATTTTATTATTTATAGTCAAAATTATAATTTTGTCCTTAGATGTGTATTACAAGTGTCAACCAATTCTAGCTTCTAAGGCACACATATCTAACAAACTCCCACTTGATCTAAAGATAATTGGCTATAAATCTAAGTCACATCTTCTCAAGGTGGGTTTTGATCTTCTGCTGGTTCAACGGCTTTATGAGTGGGTCTGCCCATTATTTGTGGAGTTGACTCTCTTGATCTCAACATAATCTTTCTCGAGGTAATCATGGATGAGGTGATATCGCCGCTCGATGTACTTGAATTTTTGATGAGACTTCAGCTCCTTAGCTAGGGCTATGGTGCCATTATTATCGTAGTACAGAGGAATTGCATCTGATGGCATCACTCCGATTTCTGCGGTAAATTTTTTGTACCAGAATGCCTCCTTCGCAACTTCTGATATAATGATGTATTCTGCTTCCATGGTGAAATCTGCTATTACTGTTTATTTGGAACTCTTCCAACTGACAGCACCACCATTACACACAAACAGACTTTCAGATGTCATCTTTCGATTATCTATATCGGACATAAAATTCAAGTCTGTATACCCCTGGACTTGGAGTTCTCCATTATCAAAAACTAACAACATATCTTTAGTTCTTCTTAAGTACTTAAGGATACATTTTACAGAAGTCAAGTGTTCTTCATCTGGATTCGACTGATATTTGCTCGTGATACTCACAGCATGGGCTATATCAGGTCGTGTACATAACATGGTATACATGAGGCTCCCTATTGCTGAAGCATAAGGGATCTTGCTCATGCATTCAATCTCCTCTAGTATGTTAGGACACATTTTCTTGGAGAGATGAATGTCATATCTGAAGGGTACCAATCTTCTCTTGGAGTTTTTCATGTTAAACCTCTTTAGCAGTTCCTTTATATACATCTTCTGTGAAAGATCTAGCATCCTATTTGGTCTATCTTTATAGACTTTGATTCCTAGAATGAAGGATGCTTCTCCTAGGTCTTTCATGGAGAATTCTTTAGATAACCACATTTTAACTATGGTCAACATGAGAATATCGTTTTCAATAAGGAAGATATCATCCACGTATAGTACGAGGAAGATAATAGCGCTCCCACTAATCTTTTTAAAAATACATAGTTCCTCTTCATTTTTTATGAAATCAAATAATTTGATCACATCATTAAAATGAGTATTTCAGCTCCGAGATACTTGCTTAAGTTCATATATGGACCTTTGCAGCTTGCATACTTTATGATCAGCATCACTGGATATGAAATCTAGCGGCTGTTCCATATAGATATCTTCCTCAAGGTATCCATTTAAGAATGTCGTTTTCACGTCCATTTATTATATTTTATAATCGAAATAAGCTGCAACAGCAAGCAATATATGGATGGATTTTAGCATAGCTACTGGCGAAAAGGTATCCTAATAGTCAATGTTTTTGCACTGACTATAATCTTTTACCACTAATCTAGCTTTAAATATCTCTATATTTTCATCTGCATCAATCTTTCTCTTGTAGATCTATTTACACCCGATAGGTACTATACCTTCTGGTGGATCTATCAAGGTCTAGACTTGGTTTGAGTGCATCGAGTCAATTTCTGACTTCATTGCCTCTAACCATTTTTTGGAGTCGATATCTAATATCGTCTTGTCATAGGTTTCAGGATCACCATTAACCCCGTTGCCTACGAGAAATATTTTCTCTACTTTCTCTGAAATAGTACCTAAGTACCTCTCAGGGGGATAAAAAATTCTTTTCGATCTATGAGGTGGAGGAGGTAGTGTTTGTATTGGCTCAACCTGATTTGGTTCCATATGGTCCTTAGCTCATTGCTCTTGAAAGACTTTCTCCTCTAGCTTGATCTGTTTTTCAATGCCGCTATCTTGAATAAACTATTTTTTAAGAAAGATGGCATGCCGACTCATAATCACATTATGGTCTTTTGAAATATAGAAATAATATTCTAATGACTCTTTAGAAAATCTTATGAATCGAGCTTTAAAGGACCTATAGTTTAACTTGTCTGCTTGTTGTCTTTTGACATGAGCCGGATAACCCTAAATTCTGAGATGATTCAAACTTGATTTCTTATCATGCCATATCTCATACGGTGTAGTAGGAACGATTTTAGAGAGAATCCTATTCAATAAATATATTACAGTTAACAGACTATATTCCTAAAGAAAATCAGAAAGGTCCATGAAGCTCATCATGGATCGGACCATATCTAATAGGGTCTGATTTCTCCATTCTGAAATCCCATTGAGTTGAGATATTCTAGGTGGATTCCATTGAGGGACTATGCCATTTTGCTTAAGATAGTCTAAGAATTATCGACTAAGGTATTCACCTCCTCGATCTGATTGAAGAATCTTAATGGATTTTTCAGTTTGCTTTTCGACTTCATGTCTGAATTTCTTGAACTTTTTAAAGGCTTCGAACTTATGTCTCAAAAGATACACGTACCTATATCGAGATAAATCATCGATAAAGGTTATGAAGTAATCAAAGTTGTCTCTGATCGACACGTCAAATGAGCCGCACACATCAATATGTACTAGGATAAGTAGATCCATAGCCCTTTCCTCATGTCCTACAAAAGGGAGCTTAGTCATTTTGCCATAAAAAAATGATTCACAAATTGGATATGGATCGAAAGTCAACGGACTCAATAGCCCAATTTTTTTTAATTTGTTAATCCTATCTTCTGTTATATGACCTAACCTTAGGTGCCATAGATACCTATCATTTGGACTATCCCTGGATCATTTTATGGCATTCACATTTCGCTCGATATTAAAGACAGATATATCAATATGTAACTGATAAAGATCATTAATGAGGAAACCACTTGCAATGTTATTTCTTTCATAAAGAATATTACAATGATCCTTTAGAAAACTAATTACATAGTTTCTTGTGCTAAACATGAAACAGAAATCAAATTTTTGCTTGTGGCAAGCACATAATAACAATCCCTAAGTACTAAATTTAAGTCAGATGATAGTCGAAAAGGGTAGATTTCCAATGCCAAAGCAGCAATTCTTGCTCCATTTTCGACGTATAGGATCATCTCACCATCCCTCAGCCTCCTGCTATCCTCGAGATCCTACATAGAAGTGCATAAATGAGCATTAGAACTAGAGTTAAGCATCCAACTAGATGTAGAACAAACCGTAAGGTTAGATTTAATGACGAGCATACCTCCAGAAGGACCTGTCTCTCTCTTATTCTTTAGGGTGGTCAGGTATGTAGGATAGTTTTGCTTTCAATGGCCGTCAGTATTATAATGAAAATACTTTTTTTTGTCAGCGACCTTCTTCTTTAGCTTTGTCTTCTTTTTCTTTCCACCTTCCACCTTCCACCTTCTGTCTTTTCATAGACTTCTTCTTCTTTCCAAAAAATTTTCTCTTGGAAGAAGTCTGTTCCATAGCAAGTACTGAGCCTTTAGAATCTTTCATAGAAAGCTCAGCAATAACTAGCATATTCATAAGTTCAACCAGAGTATTCTGAAGTTTATGCATATGGTAGTTCATGATGAACTGCCCATATGCATCAGTCAAAGATTGTAGAATTATATCATTCTGTAGATCCCAATCTAACTTCACTCCGAGCTTCTCAAGCTCTTCCAAGCTCTTGATCATTATTAAACAATGATCTTAAACTGACTGTTCATCATGCATTTGAGCCTTAAATAGTCATTTAGTGATATGATATTTGGCTGTACGACTCTGTTCACCAAATAATTCTTGTAGGTAAGCCAATATTTAGCGGACAGTCTTGAAATCTTCATATTGATGCTGAAGCTCATCAAACATCGAGCTCAATATGTAGTATCTAATCTTGTTATCTTCATCTATCCATTTATCAAAAGATGCTCTCTGTTCAACAGACGGACGGACTGATAAGGTGGAAGGATCTTGATCTAATATATGAGTTAACTTCATGAAACTTAAAATAATTTTGAAGTTTCGGAGTCAATCCTTGTAATTGGGTTCGATCAGTCTATGGGTGTCCAAGATACGAGCTAGTGGGTTGGATGCAGACATTTTTTTTTCTATAAAGAGTCAAAGTTTCTAGTTAGATTTTATAATTGAGACTTGACCAATTTATTTAGATGTTTGATTTTTAAATAAATTAGCTTTCACTATTTTCTTTGGATCCATACACTCTCTCTATAGAGATATGAAAATCTTCATGATTAATGATTTCTAGTGGATGGTGCAGTCCCACCAACTGACCATCACCTCATCTAATAGTTATTGGTGATGGATTAGTCAATGAGTGAACAACTCTTATCTAATGATTCTCTAATCATGGTGCACCCAAGCTTGGTCTCTAATTCATGAATCTCATTGTACCCAGAATATTGATTCACTCCTTAGTTAAGTTAGACCCACCATTTGCACAGATTAAATTTCTAATTGGATTTCTCACCGTATCCGAAATATTGAGTCCAATCCATCCTCCAGTCCGTAGCATCCAATACCTAATAGACATGATTGCATCTTCTCAATGCAACTAAACCACTATGATCAGTTGAGAACAAACAACCCCGGAAAGAGCCCGCATATCTATAATGATGGAAGATCTTAGACTTAATCTTTTCTTAGAAAGATTTAATTTAGATCTCTTTAAACTTGACTTGACATAGCCATAACCATTATGACTAACCTAGTGGCATGGGTTAGCTTGGATTATTAGCCACCTTAGATCAGGACTGAGCCGACAAATATGGTCAAGTAAGTGAGATCCGTAGAAGGGATATGCCGTTAACTCGACAAGAATGCATTCGAGTCGAGTAGCTTCCAATTAAAAATCAGTCGATCGTATCTGCCAAACTTACTTTAGACACTAAGTTGTTGAGCCAGAACCAATCGAATTAGTCTACAATCTAGACTCTAACCACTGAGCCTAATTAGGTCTTAACTTGATTGATCACTCATGTGACTCGATCTTGACACAAACTTAATCCTATTAGGTTGGTCAACTTAAGCATTCTTGATTTCATCTAACTGACTTTTGATTCAGTTTGATCAACTGCTAGACCTAGTTGAGCTATCCAAGCTCGAACCCAATTTTATGAATATATCTTAGATCTAAAAATTTTTAATTTTAGATTTAATATATTTCATAACCTTAATTTTTAATTAAGTTTAGGGTTCATAAATAAAATATGTAAATAAAATCCTAGGATTTCAGGATCTAAAATTTTGTAGAAAATAAGTTTTTAATTTTTAATTAAGGACGAACACGCAGCACCCCTACACATCATAAGAATACTCCATCGAATGAGAGGAGAGGGTCTTTAAATCTTTCTTTATTCTTATGATCAGAAGGCCAAGGAGAATGCCTTAATCAGAAACATGATAAATCTACAAAACTAGTTAGATCTACATCATATATCATATATAAAAATTGATCTAACTTAAAAATATATTTTGCATACATCTGATGTATCATATCATGGATATTTTTAGATCTAAATTATCTCATAAATATCTAAAAAATAAAATTTAAATTTGATCATATCAAATTAAATTTATTCAAGATAACTTTGTAAAACTATTCTACAACTAGTCTAAACATGCATCTATCATATCCCATATGAACAAAATTAAATAAATTTATTTTTTATTTCTAGATTTAATTATAATATTTATAATATCAAAAAATAATAAATAAATAGATCTAAAAATTATAATTAATTATATTAAAATTATGATTATGCTAGACTACACATAGAATAATTCTATTCCTAGTCTAGTCATGCATCTTATACATCTTAAATCTAGATTATTTAATTTTTTTAATTTTTAATTTTAGATCTAATCATATCTAATGTGACATCTGAAATCATCTAATTATCATATCAAAAATATATTAAAATTAGATCTAATTAATTATGAAAATCTAGCTCTGATATCAGTTGAAGAAAAAATTCTATTTTTTGGATCAGGTTCGTTTAGATCTGATTAGATCAAGAGGGATATTTCAAAAAAATTTTCTCTTAGATCCAAATTAGATATGAGACTTTTCAGATCTGATTTTATCAATATGATAAATTAAATCTAATTTAATTATATCTTTATTATGGATAATTCTATTATCTTGTGATGATCTCGATGTTTGCCTGAGATTCTGGATGTAGCCATGCAAGCATCTGACCTCTATCAGTATCCACTCGGACATGATCTGGAGATCTTCTTCTTCTTCTCAATCTATGCTCCAAAAATTAAATTTGAATTTGATCTTGAAGGTCTTCAAAATAACTTTTGAAGATCAGTCATTGTCTCTTGCAGCAGTGCTGTCTTCTTTCTTTTCTGTTGTCTTTTTCTTGCTTGGATCGCATCAAACTCGAGCCCAAAAACTCTTGAACATGGATAGAAGAGAGAGGACCTGAAGGTGGCATGGAGAGGGAGGGAGAGAAGTCTTGTGGCATGTGCAAAGGATAGAAACTCTCTATTCTAGACACAGATATGATTTATATAGATCTTGCTGCACCCTACTGCGCTATATAGTGCCACACCATCCCAGTCGATCACAATCTTTTGTGCAATCAGATCTAAATCTGATTGGTGGGATGACATCATCTGATCCATCAGATTAAAGTCTCTCAAAAATCTTCTTAGGTGGCATCAAGACTGGTCAAATAGAACTCTTTGGCGCCACCTAATTTGAAACTATAAAGCAACCTGGAGTCCCATCTGTATGGGACTCCAGGTGTGATCGTCATGGGGCACATGCCTCCCTAGGCATGCGCCCCCTTCCTTTCTTCTTTTTAGCAGGGGGACAAAGTCCCATGTTCTCTCCTATGGATGTATGACATATGGGTAGATGTCTAAGTATCAAAGGTCAATATTTGACCAAAGTTCAAAGATAAGATTTAGCAGGTGACGAAAAATAGCAGATGTTGTCTTAAATTTATCTCATAAATTAAGATAATTTTTTTTTGACCTAGACAAATTTCAGTCAGACCAAATAAAGGTTTCTAAGTGAGTCCAAACATATTTGGCTCAGTTGAGATAAGCTTTAATGATTGTTGAAGGAGAACATTAGGCTCAATCATGTGCTAGCACGATTTTTTTGAACCTAATTGAATTTTATTCAAATCAACTAAACTAGGTTAGTCTAATTGATGATATCTAGATTCAAACTCTTATTTGTGTGATCCAGTTAGGTTTAGTTTCATATGGTAATGGAATATGTCGCGATCTCTATCATTGACATCATCGAAATATCTTTCGATGGATCAGAATTTTTTTGATTAGATAACTAATATGATCGATCATTTAAATTATTCTAATTGCTTTTAAAATTCATTAGTGACACCTAGCAGCATATGGTGGTAATCCATCAAAACTGAAAATGAACCTCTCGATGTAGTTACCTGTGTGATTAAGTTCTTCTATCTTGAGCATCGACCAGATTAGGGTTAAGATGATCTCGTCAAATCCTAATATCCATCATATGAATTAATCATTCGATTCAAGTCCAATATAAAAAATCCTAATAGAAACTCTTTCTATTATTTTACTCTGCCAAGGCGATGAACTTATGGACTTAATTCTCATGATCATCATAGAGCTGCTCCTCATCTACCGAGGTAGATAGATCTTTTATTGGTGCAATCCAATTCCTATAATGAATATGTTATAGCCAACATACACCTCAGAATTTTGAATGGCTAGAAAATCGAGTTATGCTGTAGTCAAACTATAATACCCTCAAGATGAACTGCTGATGCACCTCAGGTCAAATAACCAGACGCACCACTGCAGCTTCGAGCCAGTCATCGACGAGAAGGTAGACTTTCTGATGATTGCTTGAGATGGTCACGCTCAGTGCCCTTATTTTCTAACGAGTACCTGTACTCTCGCTCTGGTGTCTCTACACCATAGACTCAAGACTCATCTTTCCTAAAGAAGCGATCGTACACCAACTTTCCGGATGAATCACCATCCTTATGATGATCCTACGATTGAGAGCATTTTATGAGTTAATAATGAAAATTCATGTCTTAAATTTTCAACTCTTGAAAATATGAATCATCATTACCATTAACTCAAAGGATGTATCACAGACACTTTCAAATACACATTGCGATAGAAAATAATCTATTTTATTATTTATAGTCAAAATTATAATTTTGTCCTTAGATGTGTATTATAAGTATCAGCCAATTTTTGCTTCTAGGGCACACATATCTAACACATCCTCGGTTTGAAAACATTGATGCGGACTTGTTTTAGTCTTCGCATTTGCTTGCGACTTTAAGACAATTCTCTAGCAAACGAATAGAAGAAACCTATCCCTTTGTCCACACAAAAATTAAGGTAGTATCTATGGGTTGATTAATTTGAAAGATATATTGACAAAGATTTTGATAATAAAGGATTGAAGCTTCCCCCCTCTACTAGGTAAGGGATGAGCAATGAGCTGTCTTTCCTTGGATATCAAGTATTGACTTTTTAGAGTTGGCCGTTCTTAGTCTAACCTAGAAGAAGCCAGTTGGAGATTTGCAAGGGTGGAAATCTTTCTTTTGCGAAAAATTAACTAACTGAGGAAAGAAAGAGCTGTCTGCCAATAGATATCTATATTCAGGTGTTGACAAAAGGTTGCTACTCATTTAATAAGAGCTGTCTGCCAATAGATATCTATATTCAGGTGTTGACAAAAGGTTGCTACTCATTTAATGACATGGACTAGGCAAATAGTTTATATAGAAATCAAAAGGGGACGTGGTAAAGAGTGGAAACACAAGTCACTTCTTAGAATTCTCCTCTTCTAATGCGCTGTCCTGCCTCGTATGACCCTACGAAAGAGTCTTAAATTGGCTCCAGCTGCATGGAGTTCATGAGTCAATTATGTGGTTAAATATATAATGGTAACTTCATATATACATATAGGAAGAAGAGGAGGGAGACCCACTTACACCATAATTGTTAGATCTGGATTAATGAGGTTGCATGACCTAAAAATATATGAAGCTCTGATTGCTATATAAAAAATTGCGACTAATATATTAGGTGACCTTTTAATTTGTTTGTTATGTATACATATAACAGAATTTTAACTTCAGCCATACTTTGTTGTATCGCATCATCTTATAACTAATACAAATACCAACACTACTTGATCTTACAATACCATCACTGATTGTAACAAAGAATTAGTTTATGATAACATTTTTGTTAAACAATCAAAAATATTACAAATAAATAGTGATTTTGTTTCTTGCCATCTTCCTTAATCGGCTTTAACTACCCTCAATGCATCTTACAAGTCAGGGATGGTAGCACTCCGTTGTTGATCCGTTAGTAGAATATATGGCATTTTGTTATTGATCGACCGGTCTTGTTGGTAATTTCGGCGAAGAGGATAGGCTAAATGTCGTTTGGGAGGCGAGGTTCCTGGAAGCCCTTAGAGCTGATCATTTGGAGTTTTGTCCATAATGGAAGCTTAAGCTTTTAGGTGAGACAAAGCCAACTAACCTTGGCCATCTTGTGTCGTCCAAGTCAAGAAATTCAAGGTGCCATAGGGCCGGATCTGGAAAGGACGGGTTGGTTGCACCTGCCTATCATGCAAGGTCCATGGTTTTTGTTTGTTCATCTCGTCAACTTCTTAGCTGGATTGTGATCATTTGTGGTAATCAATCATACATTATTGACTATCTGATGGGCATTTTCTTTTTCTTGGATAAAGATATGGAAGATTGATGATTACGTGACTTCTTTGCTACGTACGGTACCGTACGATGTACAGCACACATCATTCAGCATGTGATAGATGGCTACATGCGGATGCATGCATGTTGGATATAGTTGCGTACAGCCAGCCATCGATCATATGATGGATGGTATGCTGTGCACCGCATCATGCCGTGTACAGCAGAGGATCCGTGCTCTATTGATGAAGACCCACTTTGTTGTTGTTGGGCAAGATGTCTATGTGACGCTATGGATGCATACCATGTGCTTAGATTAGGAAACGTACGATACATTACTCTCTTCACTGCCTAGCTCAATTTGACTCCAATTCGCTAATGATACCAGATAATCAAGATGACATTGGTTTGCGCCAAGCTGCATGTTGGTTCATCTTGTTTCCATTCTTGCAAACCTTCTTATTAGATCGTGGATATATTACTTTTCATTCATTTAAATTATTTTAAAGTGGTGGAATTGTCTTTATTATTATTAAAGGGTTAAAAGATGAGATCAGCCTAAGAAATCAACAATACAAAATTAGTCAATGGGACTGAAAATAGATTCATCTCTCCCACAGGTATAACTATTAGGTTTTTGGGTTGTCAAGTCAATTAATTAATCATGACATTCAGAGATCAAGAGCTGTTATTTAGAAAAGAAAAAAATTAATGGCACCAATAAATATGAACATGCAGATATTTAGCATGGTAATATATACCAATTCAAAAAAAAAAACTCCGACATAAATTAAATAAAAGCCAATTAGAGTGCTAGTTGGCCCAGTTCAAAAAGAGGATAAGGCTCAACTAGTTCAATATTCGGAATTCAAAACTCAATACAAAAAGATAACCTGTTTATAGAACAAAGGAGTCAGAAACGGTACGGACCCCACATCTATATGGTCTTCATGTACAGTAGAGGTGAAAATGGGATGACACGGTTTCGTTGAATGGTTGCATAAGATGGTTCCGTGGAACGGTGACTCTTATAATAATTAAATATATATAGCTTGCATATCAGATGTCGATTTCATAAATCTAATCTAATCTTAGTAGGGATCTTTGAAGTAGCGTGGGAATGTCATCATCCTTTAGTGACCCTATTAAGTTTTGGCGTGAGTGCTGGGTTGGATCCTTCTGTCTTACCATCAATTCATTTAATTGTACATTGATTTTGAAGAAAAATGAACAACAATGGTGAATTTCTATAAACAAATATTGGGACTTTTAGTTTTGCAGAGCACTTAAGCGACGTAAGATCATTATGCCTTTTTCTTTAATAACAAGCTTCAGAATGCAGGATGCGGGAACACGATTGTCAAATAAGATAAAAGAAAATGTTGATCATCCTTTTTCCCATTAATACTAATTACATCTATCCATGATTATCATGAGGTTGAAATGACCATACGCAAGCAAATTGATACTCAAATTCAAATAAGAAAATTTCAACATTCGAATTAGTACAAAAGAAAGAAGAATAAATTAAGAAAACATAAGATTTTAATGGTTCCGCAAAATCCTACTTATGTCCATCAAGAGAATAGATCCACCCCTTATTATAAGAATATGATCATTTAGTTTTTATCCCAAAAACTCAATCCCAAGACCCATTGCATTAAGGATGAAAGTAGTATGAATATTATTCGTCCGATTCATTTTTGTATCCGAATTAATCCGAATATGAATAAAAATTTAAGAATCTGACTAATATCCGTATCCATATCTATATCCATCAAAGAAAAATGGATATAGATATGGATAAATAATTATCCAATTCATATTCGAATATTCAAATCTATATATAATTCTATATGATTTTATATAGTACTTATTAATTTTTTAAAAAATATACAATCATATAAACATATGATTAACTTGAATTATCATTTATTTAGTAATATCTTTGATTCTGTAGTCATAAAATTTAATTATCTAAATTATATTCATAATTATATCCATATTTTTAGTATTCAAATTATATTCGTATCTGTTTAAAATAAATATGAATATAAATTTTTATATTTAACTAATATCTATATTCGTATTTATATTTATCAGGTAGAATAAATATGGATATGGATATGCTGGTATCCGATTCATATCCGATCTGATTTTAGTGTATAATTTTTTTTATCGTATGTTGTACAATTCAACCTAGATTGTATGTAATGCTGGCGCTGTAGAGTACGGTGTAGCTGTAGATTGACGCCATCAAATGATTACCAAACAAAATAACCTATGTATCGTGTGGCCTATGCTCATAAATTTTTTATTTGATGGCTATCCATCTAATAGCAGCAGTCAGCCATATTTGCATAATATTCTATGGTACCACGCATGCACCCGGCATGCAAAGGATATACGCTCTACGCGTGTACTGCAAAGGATATATATTCTGTATAATAATTGAGTTAGTCTCTTAACCCAAAGTCGGAAGGCTTCTAGAAACTAGCAGAGGCTTGTAAACTTTGACCTTGAACCAACTCAAAGTGCCTTCCCGCAGTGTGAAATATTCGTTTATCGTAAAACATTTTGCCTTCCCAAAAATTAATCTGTGAAACCCAGGAAACCTTCGAAAAGCTTCAACCCGCTAAAGCCTTTGACGGCAATCCTCTAGCGGTTTTGAGACCTTTTTTTTTTCGCCAAAATAAAAAAAAAGCCTTGGACAACATGGTAGAAAAAAGCCTTGGACAGGTACAATATGGCGAGGAATTACCGCGTTTAAAGAAACGTGAATGAATGGGTCAATGTATAATGAATGCTTCTGTCATACCAAAACATATGGGAACTAGTCATCTATCTTGTCGAAAATTCGATAGCCGAAGCCTAACGGTTGCCTCTATAAATACCGCATGGGAGGATGTCTCAAAGGCCAAACAACATATTAGAGCATAGTTCTTCTCCCTTCTCTCTTCCTCTACTCCCTCCTATCAAATTAATTATGGGCATCCATAAGGCTTCCATCATGCATTTGTTGGAGATTTGTGGCGTTATGTGGTCTGCTTGCAAGCCCGGTTTGGGCTGCCACTCATCACCATGACTTTGTGGTAAGTTAAACTTAAATTTGGCCAGTTATCATCATTTGAAGATTTCCATACTGAGATAGGGTATCATTTTGGAAATGATCCGCATTGCAATATGAGCCCATGCTGATCATATGGTCTAGCTTATATTTCTTTTCTTTCCTTCTGTCTCCTGTTTTTCCCTCTTGGAGCTTATGTCTATGTTATGACCACTAGACGGGATGCCAATGGTCAGACTTGGTCTAACGCATGGGTTGGTCCAAGATCAAAAGGCTAATGAGGAGGGACAAAGGCTTAAGTCCTATTGCATATAGTCTTGTTGTGCTTTGCCTATATGCAAGGCTACGCTAGCAAGGAAGATTGTGTACATGTACCTTATGAGGACCCAGGCTGGTTTTCCTTATCAAGTGACCAATCTCAAGATTTTTGTCCGTCTTGTAAAAAAACTTCCCCATAGAGTTAGCAGTCTAAATTGGCGCACGCTTCCATTCTCCTACATAGAATTTCAATTTCACATTTTGCCTGCAAACAAACTGGCCTCCATGGACATCGGTGAATAGTAATTTACATGGTATTAGCTAGTAAGTTCTTTTCTATGCTCCAAGTTTGAAAAGTCGTTCTACGACCATGTTGCATGATAGAGAAAGAATAGCTTAGCGAATTTTTAGTGTTCACAGCGATGACCAATTTCGAATCTCTAGATCATTTTTCATTAAAAATAATAATTTTATAATTATTAAAAAAAAAAAATTCTCGAGATCATGCCGTGTAAGTTTGAATTATCAGTCACCCAATACGGTTTATGATGATCATCGATTACCTAATATTGCTGTAGATAGAAGAAACTTCCTATAGTCGGCTCTGTTTCACCAAGAAAATCCTGACGGTGAACGGCCAGTTCCCAGGGCCAACCATCAAAGCCCGCAAGGGAGACACCGTTATCGTCAGAGTTTACAACCATGCGGGGTACAACATCACCCTCCATTGGTACGTATGTATCAAAATCCGTGTAGCACTTCTATTTTGAAACTACTAAAAGAACTATATATTGAATACCAATAATGGAGTACCGCGTGATATACTAATTCTGGATACATTAATTCTCAGGCATGGGGTGGACCAGCCAAGGAATCCATGGTCCGACGGCCCGGAGTACATCACACAGTGTCCAATCCAACCTGGAGCTAACTTCACGTACACCATCTTCTTCTCTGAAGAGGAAGGGACCCTCTGGTGGCATGCCCACAGTGACTGGGATCGGGCGACGGTACATGGAGCCATTATAGTGTACCCTCGGCGCGGCACCACCTTCCCCTTCTCCAAGCCCTACAAGGAGATACCCATCATTCTAGGTACATCCTCCTCTCTTTCTCTAGTTCTGCAAGTCATATGATGATATATACCCATGCACAATGTAAATGTTGCCGACTCCAAGCCTACTAACGTAGCAATGCCGCAATATTAGCATGGAGCGGGCTGTACGTAAAAGTATGCATGTCTGCAACATAAGTTGGATTCTTAAATTTATTTCACTGGGAGGTGACAAAATGTCGACCATTTCATTATTACTGTAATAACAGGAGAATGGTGGAACGCCAACGTGAGTGAAGTCCTAGCAGACGCTCTCCGCACCGGCGGTGACCCGCAAATATCCGATGCCTATACCATCAACGGCCAACCCGGCGACCTCTACAACTGCTCCAAACCAGGTAAACCCCCACGTGTCACTCGCTCATCCAGCCATATTTCTTTCACTAATGTGCCTGCAGTCTATCTTACCATTTTGTCTGAATGCTGTATGTATATAGGAACATTCAAGGCTTTGGTGGAGCATGGCAAGACCTACCTCCTCCGAGTGGTTAATGCGGCCATAAACAACGAGCTCTTCTTCGCCATCGCCGGACACCGGCTCACCGTGGTCGGCACTGATGCGAGCTACACCAAGCCATTCACGACCGACTTCATCATGATCACGCCGGGCCAGACCATGGACCTCCTCCTTGAGGCCAACCAACCTGTCACCAACTCTACCAACAGCCGTTACTACATGGCAGCTTCGGCCTACTCCAGTGCGTTTAATGTTCCGTTCGATAACACTATCACGACAGCAATCGTAGAGTACATCAATGGCACCAGCAGTTCATCGATGTCTCCGCAATTCCCCTACCTCCCATCGTACAATGACACCGATTCGGCGACCAACTTCACTGCCAACCTCCGGTCTTTGGCGAGCAAAGACCACCCGGTGGATGTCCCGCAAACCATCGATGAACGGATCATCATCTCAATATCAGTCAATGAGATTTTATGCCCCAACAGCTCGTGCGAGGGGCCGAACAACAACCGGCTAGCCGCCAGCCTTAACAACATAAGTTTTGTTTCGCCGCCGATCGATGTCCTCGACGCCTACTATCGGAACATCAGCGGAGTCTATGGGACGGGGTTTCCAAGTGAGCCGCCATTCTACTTCAACTTCACCGGAGATAACTTGCCGTCCAGCTTGTTGTTTCCGAGGTTGGCGACGGAGGTTAGGGTTTTGGAGTACAATACTAGCTTGGAGATTGTGTTCCAGGGGACCAACCTTTTGGCTGGGGAGAACCATCCCATGCACTTGCATGGCTATAGCTTCTACGTGGTGGGACGGGGGTTCGGAAACTATGATGCGGAGAAGGATCCGGCCAGCTACAACTTGGTGGACCCACCACTTGAGAACACGGTTGGAGTGCCCAAGAATGGGTGGGCGGCTATCAGGTTCAGGGCTGCAAACCCAGGTGAGTTTGGTTTCGTCTCTCCACGTAAGTTTAAATTTGGTCATCGGCTGACTTGCCACTTTGAAATTAGTATCCTGGGTTAACTAAGCAGAGTACTTCCTTTTCTAGCGTGACTTTATCGAAAGAAAACGATTCAAATGGTTTTCTCAATTTATTAATCGTGGCAATTCATTTCTTCCAACGTTGATTTGGAGTTTTTTTTTTTGTCAAAGTTTTCTGTAATTGATGTTTACTAGGTATGGTTGTGATTTCTTTTTATTTTCTTCGCATGAATTTATTTAATCATTTTGATTAATACATTTATTCAGGTGTTTGGTTCATGCACTGCCACTTAGATCGTCATCTTAGCTGGGGAATGAACACTGTGTTCATTGTCAAGAATGGCGCGAGCCCACAGGCTCGATTGCTACCACCGCCTTCAAACATGCCTCCTTGTTAGAAGATTGGACAAAGAAAGCTTTGGATATGATTTGCATGCAGCATTTAAAATATTAAACGATTGTAACACTATGATGGATTTATTTCATTGTTCTTGTAATATTTTATTAATTCATTATTTCTTGTAACTTTGTGTATCATCTCAATAAGAAAACATTTTATGTCCCAATGGAAATTATGTATATATTTATGTATATTTGTGATTCAACAATTAGCACATAGATGAATGAGCGCCCCTTCAAGATCATATTTGGTATTTGTTCATATAATATATGGAGAACAATGCCTTTAGATAACATATCCCAGAAAAAGTAGCCATAGTTACCAAAGCGCGGGAATTTAATTGGGGCATGATGTCTTTAAATTTTTAAGTTTTGATTTTTGATAATTTACCAAAGAAGAAAGAGGCTTTTTAACGACATCTAGTTTCAACTTCTGATTAGGCAGATCAAAGTGATTTTGAGCATCAATTTGTAAGCCTCAAGTACCCTATCGTTGGCATCCTTTTCTCCAAGAAGTCCTTTTTATTATGATCTGAATCCTATGGCTGACTAACTTATACATTAACATTTTAAATTCAAACAATGATTTCCATTAATGGGGTAAAGGATATTGGCTCCTATTTCCAAAATCTTTGTCAATGGCCTAAGTCGATATCCAACTGGCCTATCCACTAAAGGGCTCGACAAAATTCTTAGTAGACCAAAGGAGCTAGCCAAAGATCATGACGTAACTCCAAGAAAGTTAATGCATGACGGCTGTGAATTTGGAAACGATTGCTATAATATAGACCGCACCCAAGTTGAGATTGAGAGAAGGAGACCATGCTTGAAACTCTATGTCTTGTTAGATCTAATATGAAACAACATAGATAAAGACGTCTTTTTACTATAGAGTATTCGATGGGGAACCTTCCAATGCCTAAGTTAGATAGTTTTTTATATAACACTTGAGGGCATAGTGGTGAGTGTGCAAAAGTACTTAGGGCACTTAAAGCACACTTAGCACATAGGAGACTTAGGACTTCAACTTACCAAGAGCATCACTTTGGAATGTGTGCATCGATCATTTTGGGAAACTGATTGTACATCTTGAATATATATATATATATATAGAGAGAGAGAGAGGGGGGGGGTAATTGAGAATATAAGCATAGCCATCTATCTTTTTTTTTTTGGTAAAAAAATGGAGTGAGGGGGAGAGATCGGGCATAGCAACCCCCACTATGCTAGAAGGATTGTTCGAGACATGATGCCAATTTTGCTCTAATATTCATGTGGTTATGCGATCCAATGGTCTAGAATGCAAGCAGTCATGATCAAATGGTCAGGTGGCTGATTGAGTTATAATCAAAGTCTTATCTCAGACCTCAACTCAGTTTGAGGCCTTTAAAAGGATCCTATGGGCGGCAGAGTCAATGGTAGCCATGGTGGCTTAGTAGCAGGTAGAGACTCGGAGAGAGGCAGGCAGCAAACTATGGAGAGGTGCTGATAGAGAGTAGAAGTAGGAACTTTGAGCAAACTATCAAGTAGTGGTCAATGCTACATAGTCTCCTAGAGAGAGCTTTGTAAGGAAAAGTGCTTCTTTTTTAGAGAGAAGGATTGGTGTACGAGAGTTGAGGGTGTGATCTCCTCTTGTAATTTTTCTTTTTAATAGTGAAGCTTGCATATCCTGTGGAGATAAGCCTTAGCTTAATCCACATATTTGATTATATTTTTTTATTTTATTTCTTCTCTCTTTCTATTATGGTATCAATATCATCACCGGTGTATCGATCCTAGACTTGGAGGGTTCGTATTCTGCACAAGAAATCTTTTCAAGAGATGGTGTTAGAGTAAGTGGTATCACAATAATTAGTATTAGAGTAGCTCTAGTCACAAAAGAAAGTGTATAATGATTATGGTGAGAAGGAAGGAGGGATTGAGTACAAAAATGATGATGTGAAGGTTGTAGCGGAATAGTCTTAACACTAGTGATTTTGAGTTGATGGAAGAGGGAGGTTGGGTAATGAGGGGATACGAGAGTGGGATCAAAAGAGGGGTTAATGGTGGAAGAACTCTGGTTTCTCTCTCTAGAAAATCTTGAGCTTTTCTCACTACAAATGATAGAAGGGGCTATTTCAAGAACTTTTGCATATAATGTTGAACATGGGTTATTTGATTTGTGCTGGTGGAGCTCCTACATCCTGAAATATTGTGTGGATGATTCTTCCATACCTACATCTATGTATCTTGCCTCGTGGTTATAGAAATTGTTCATTATCGTGGTTATGATATTGCTAGTGTTGGCATGAGCTGTATTTTTAATTTATGTAGAATAATTATAGGAGTAATTAGTTACCTTAATTATTGTAAATTCCATGTAATCTGGGCATGCTTGATACTAGCCTAAGTTAGAGATACTAGCCTAAGTTAGAGATTGTGTAAATTCCATGTAATCTGGATAGCTTGATACTAGCCTAAGTTAGAGTTTTTCTTTTATTGTTAGGTCCTTTATGGACAATTTCCTATATATGACTGATGAATCTTTGTGAATAAGACAAAAAAAAAAATCATTTTTTGTTCTTCAATCTTTTATTTGTTTTGTCATGGTATCAGAGCAATAGTCCTAGGAGTTTTCTTGGATCTTTGCTACATCCAAACCAGAGAATCCAGAAAAATGGCTACACCAACTGATTTGGTGGAGTTGGAAAATCGCAAAGAGGAGTCCACGAGTGCCATTCTTGAAGATTTGACAACCCAAAACCAATCTCTGACCCAAACCCCAGTGACCACCCATGATTTTGCTGCTGGACAAATCGGTATCAAGCTCGATGGTACCAACTATGCATTGTGGTCCGAAGTTGTTAAGATGTATATCTCAGGAAGAGACAAGTTGGGATATGTAAATGGCAATCTTCCTCAACTTGAACAAATAGATCCAACCTTTAGAAAATAGAGAACAGAAAATGCTACCATGAAGGGATGGTTGATCAATTCCATGGATCCTTCATTAATCAATAATTTTATTCATTTTCCAACTGCTAAATAGGTATGGGAATCAATTGCTACCACTTATTTTGATGGAACTGATACATCTCAGGTGTATGAGTTGAAGAGACGTGTGACTCGAATGAGACAAGCTGGGAGACCCATTGAATCATACTACAATGGCCTTCAAGGTTTATGGAGGAAAATTGATTTCTATCATCCAAATCTGATGGTATGCGTAGGTGATATACAGAAGTGGAATGCTCTTTAACAAGAAGATAAAGTGTATACCTTCCTTGATGGACTAGATGATAGACTAGAGAAGATTCGAAGTGATGTACTTCGACTATAGCCATTCCCTACTATTAAATAGGCTTATGCTTATGTTCGAAGAGAAGATATCAGGCAAGCAGTAATGCTCGAAAGCATAGAGGATACAGCAGGCATTGTTATGGCATCTAAAGGAATAAAAATGGGACAACCATCTATGTCGTAGATGGTCAAACCTGGGTCCTCATCTTCAAATAGTAGAAAAGCAAGTGCACCTAAAAAGACTAAGGAACCAACTGAGGGAGGGGTAAGTGGCTGTACTCACTGCAGGAATCCAAAACATACCCATGAAACATGCTTTAAGTTGCATGGGTATCCGGAATGGTGGAATGAACTCAAGGCAGGAAAATAAAAAGAAGTTGCTGGTGGATCAGGATGAGCAATCTTGGTGAATACAGAACCTCAGTTATCTCTTATTTCACACTTTGAATCTAAAGATGAGCCAACAACTACTCTTAGTGACCAAGGTAATATAGTAACTGTATATTACTCAATTCTACTCAAGGATATCACAAAGATTGGATAGTAGACTTTGGGGCTACCAATCACATGACATTTTCTTCAAATGACTTTGTCAAGTTTACACAACCAAGATGGACTAAAATCGCTGATGCTAATGGGGTCACATATCCAATCACAGGGGCTAGAACAGTAGCCTTATCACCCTCACTTTCTTTATCAAATACTTTATTAGTACCATCTCTTTCAAAAAAGTTATTATTTGTAAGTCAAGCAATTGAAGAGCTAAATTGTGTCGACCTAATGTATCCTACATTTTGTCTCTTTCAGGATATTCTCACAAAGGAGATCATTGGGCGTGGTACTAAGAGAGAGGGGTTATACTACATGGATGACTTCAATTCTGGTAGAACCAATAATATGCAACAACATTCAATTAGTGCTAAGGAGAAACAAATTTGGTTGTGGCATCATCGATTGGGGCATCCATCATTTAGCTATTTGAAGCATTTGTTTTCTGACTTATTCTCCGAGGTGCACGATTCTGATTTTAAATGTGATACATGCATTTTAGCTAAGAGTCATCGTGTACCTTTCCCAATCAGTTTCAATAAAAGTGACATTCCTTTTGCCTTGATTCACTCTGATGTTTGGAGACCCTCTCCCATCACAACTATCTCTGATATTTATTGATTTGTGATTTTGGTAGATGATTATACACGAATGACTTGTTGTATCTGTTAAAACACAATGATAAGGTGTTTGGTGTGTTTCGAGCATTTCATGCTATGATTCAAAATCAATTGTCAGCTAAAGTCTGGATTTTTTGTTCAGATAATGGAGGAGAGTATGTTAATCAAGAATTTTAGGTCTATTTTAAATTGAATGGCCTTCTTCATGAGACTTCTTATACTAAGACACCACAACAGAATGGCATGACTGAACGAAAGAACAGACATATATTAGAAACTGCACGTGCTTTGTTAATTGGAGCGAACATGTCTGGTAGATACTGGAATGATTCTGTTGTTATAGCAGTGCACCTATTGAATAGAATGCCCTTAATAATATTGGAGTTCAAGACTCCATTACAAGCTCTGTCTAGCCATATTTCATTGCCGTCTGTGATGCTTATTCCACCACGGATATTTAGATGTGTTGCTTTTGTCCACCTCCATAAAAATCAATGGACTAAGCTTGATCCCTGTGCTGTTCGTTGCATTTTCTTATGGTATGCCACACATAAAAAGGGATATAAGTGCTACAAACCTACAACTAAACATACCAATATCACCACGGATGTCACTTTCTTAGAATCTAAAAAATTCTTTCCTTCATCGGTGTCCGCTTCTGCTCTTCAAGGGGAGACATGTGATGAAGGACAGAAATGATGGGATTATCCAAAATTCGAGGAGAGTCACGAGAGTTAGGAATCCAGCCAACATAGGAAGGACGACAATGAGGTGATAGCTATTGAAAATCATGAAGATGGTGCAAAGATTGATGCAGAAATTGATATAGAAAGCAAAGGAGATGATGGTGACATTGTTAAGGAAAGTGGATCAGAAACTTCTATGGAAAGTATCCTTCTCTCTCATGTACCCAACAATCTCTCTCCTAAGAATATCCATGAGATGAGTTCTCCTATAACATCTTCTAGTCATACTTTGGATACTTCTACTGGTTATCACTTACCTTTCAGGCATAATAGGGGTAAGCCCCCAGCTCGATATTCTTCGGATGTTGAAGGAAAAGGATCAAAGTATCCGATTACTAATCATGTGACCACCTAGAGACTATCCAAACTACTTAAAGCATTTGCACATAAGCTGTCTTCTTGTCATATTCCTTGCAGTGTACAAGAAGAATTGGCCGATCCTGATAGAACCAGATCCATCCAGGATTTTAGGACTAGATCTTGAAACTTTTTCAAGATCAGACAGCGAAAGACTAAAATTAATCAAAATTAATTTTAAATTCTAAAAAATATACTAGATCTAAGATCTATTAGATGATCATGGTATGTTATTAAATTAAAAATTAAAAATCTAAAGAAGAAACTAAAATATGTTGATCACATCAACATATATATACACTACATCTAATGTAGGTATGAAAATAATAGATTAAATCTATTAGCTGTGCAAGTTAAACGTTCTAACTTGCTGATCCAGGCTTGAGGAAGATTTTGTGAGCTGCACACATGTCCGACCTCTAGGAGTCGTCCACACGATCCCACGAACTACGATCAAAAGTTCGATGTAGGAAATCAGCATAGTATGCTAGTACTATGCTGATCCTTCTTTCATAGTTGATCTAGAATCACTTTCTTCAAATCTTGAACTCTCTAATTTTCAAAAAGGAAGAAAAAGAGATTTTTAACCTGAGACACCTCTAAAAAATCTCTAAAGGAGGAAAAGATCAAAAAAAAATCCTAGAAGAAGAATCCTTCTTCTTCTTCTTTGTTCTCTCACTTAGACACCTGGATTGGTGTCTATGAAATCCATATGTGCCAATACTCTTTCTCCCTAATTTTCACACACTCCAAAAGTCTCTCAATGATCTAAAATATATCCAAAAATTAGCCTAAACTTTATCCTATATAAAGAGATATAAAGAAGTCCTTGTCTAGGTCAAATACCTAGACAAGGAATGTCCAAATTGGGCAAGACAAGGGGCGCCCAACTCTTAGGCGCCCCCTCCTTCTTTTCTACTATGGAGTTGGGCGCCCCCTCCTTCTTTTCTACTATGGACCACTAGGTTTTATCATACAAAAATCTCTCTAAAATCCATGAAAATTCCAAAAAAAAGTTGGATGGAATCGGTGCACTATAGGAAGAGTTTTGATTTCCTAAAATTCTATCTCATAGAATTTAAAATCAAAATCAATTTCTACTTTAATTTGGTCCACACTTAATTTACCATGTAAGAAAGAAGGAGGAGGACTTTGAAACATGGTGGGCTTCTCTTGGGCATGAAGAATTCACACAAAATCAAAGGATGTGTGATGGATGGGCATTGGGACTAAGGTGGTGCAAGGAGGGAAAGTTCCTAGTCTTACTAGGATTCTTATTTTGACTTAGTCCAACATGATTTCTCAAACTAAATCAAACCAAAATTAATTTAATCTAATTAAATTAGATTCTAAACTAATTAAGAACTTAATTAAATTAGATTAAATTAGATTTAATTTTTTAATCAAATTAAAAATTTGGATTGACCCAAGTCCTAGTTGACCTAGGACTAGTTCTTCCTTGCACTTGGCTTATCCAATAAATCAATTAGACTTAATTCAATCAAATCTAAACTAAATTTAATTAAATTATATTTAATTAGACTTAATCTTAGCTCTTTGGCTTAATCAAATTAAGTCAATTAGCAATCTAATTGCTAATCGATCCTCCTGCAATATTTGCACTAGGATTAAACATCAATCGTATTGATCGTTTAACCTCTAGAACGATTCTTAATCATTGATCAACCATTTGATCGGATCATGAACTTTAATGTGTATGACCTCATAGGTCCAAACCTAAGTTAGTAGCATAAGAATAAATTTTTATACTAATCGAGGTGATCATTTAGCAATGATACCCGATGGTCGGATCGGTCAAATGTGTAGAACAATATCCTTAGAACCCATGCAGATATAGTTTTCATATAATTTATCCTCTTGATCAAAATGCTCGTAGGACACCTCAAAGTTCAACTATCAACTCTGATAAGGTTGTCCACATTGTATTTCAAAATATCAAATTCATCTAATGGATTATCCTAACCAAGGTTTTGCTATATTGAAATACAGTGATACATTTTTCTCCAATTCTTGAAGTGGTTAATTCCATCTTGATCACACTCTGACTTTGCAAGTACTTGACTATGCCCAAAAGTTTTTCTTTACTAAATTATAAATTTAGTTAATCCAGTACCAAAGCACAGTGAGTTATTGGTAAGTCACTAAGGTGATATCAGTTCTAAGGGATACTTATACCTATATCCCATCAGAGACATTCTTGATAGTAGAATGCTCTGAAGTTGGTCACGTTTAATGATAATGTATCCATATATCTCACCTGTATGCCATACCAGTATCTTCATACTTCTTGATTAAGAGAACAATCAGTCTATATGGCATACAGCGATCTATGCTCGATAGACACTATCATCCTAATTAACAGTCTATTATTTGATCATGAATAGATTTAAGGACTAATCGATAAATCCTCTCTTTATCAAAGTTAAATAGTCCTAAGAACTTCATCACAATAATGAAGTTCATTAGAAGATGAATACTTTATGATGAAAAAAATACTAAAAATATATTTTATTTATTAATAAATTAATTATAGATACAATGTAGCTCAACTATCAATAGACTAATGATTGACTTTAAAACATATTTTTCAATAACTCCCACTTATCCTAAAGCCATTCGATACAGTATCAAATATCCATTTTTGACTTGTGGTTGTCGAACGTCTTTATCGCCAGGGCTTTAGTGAAGGGGTCGGTCAGGTTCTCCTTTTCGTCGATCTTCTGAAGATCGATATCACCTCGACCCATGATATCCTGGATCAGATGAAAGCAGCACAAGATGTGCTTCGTTCGTTGGTGTACCTTTGATTTCTTCGCCTGAGCTATGGCATCAGTGCTATCGTAGTTGAGCAAGATCGAACCATCTAGAGAGGGTGCTACTCCGAGCTTGGTGATAAACTTTCTCAGTCATAAATTTTTTTTCATGGCATCTGATGCTGCGATGTACTCTGCTTCACAAATAGAGTCTGCCAAAGTATGCCTCTTGGAACTCTTCCAATAAATAGCTCCATCATTTAGAGTAAAGATATATCTCAATACGCTTCTACTGTCATCATGGTCAGATTGAAAGCTGAAGTCTGTAAATCCCATAAGTTTCAAATCTGATTTGCCATAAACCAACCATTAGTCCTTAGTATTTTTTAAATACTTAAGGATGGTTTTAACCATTTTTTAGTAATTTTCTCTAGGGTCATACTGGTATCTACTCACTACTCCTAGTGAGTATGCCACGTCGGGTCTCGTACATATCATAGTGTACATGATAAATCTTATTATCGAAGCATATGGGACTCTACTCATATGCTCTCTCTTCAAGAGTTATCAGACAATCTTTGTTAGAAAAAAAAATTTCATGGTCTATTGGTAGATAGCCCTTTTTGAAATTTTCCATGCTGAACCTCTTCAGTATAGTATCTATGTACGTGGACTGAGATAATCCAAGCATCCTTTTAGATCTACCCCTATAAATCTTTATCCATAGGATGTAGGATGCTTCACCCAAGTTCTTCATAGAGAAATATGATGACAATTAGACTTTTATTTCCTACAGTACATGAATGTCATTCTTGATTAAGAGAATATCATCCACGTATAAGATAAAAAATACTACTACTGGATTAGTTGTCCATTTATAAATGCAGGACTCTTCTCTGTTCTTAACGAAACCATACGTTTTGATCACCTTATCAAAATGCATGTTCCAACTCCGAGATACCTGCTTTAATTCATAAATGGATCTCTAAAGCTTGCACATCTTGGACTCATCTGTGAATGTGAATCCCTCAGGTTATATCATATATACCTCTTCGGTCAGCTTTTCATTTAGAAAAGCTATCTTCATATCCATCTACCAGATCTCATAGTCTAGATGGACAGCTATCGCAAGTATTATCTGAATGAATTTGAGCATTGCCATAGGAGAGAACATCTCGTCATAGTTAATACCATAACATTGATGATACCTCTTGACAACCAGATGGGCTTTATTGGTTTCCATCTTTTCGTTTGCATTTCTTTTTCTTTTGAAGATCCATTTACATCCAATGGATTTAACCCCTTCAGATGGGTCAATCAATGTCCATACATCATTGATCTTCATGGACTCCATTTTGGATTTCATGGCCTCAAGCCATTTTTTAGAATCGGATCTTTGCATAACATCCATATAAGTAATCGATTCCTCATCGTTCTCATCGAGTTTGATGGGATCATCATCCTGGATTAAAAAATTATAGTATCTATCCAAATGATGTGGTACTCTACCGAATTATCTTAATGGTATAGGTATACTAGGCTTCGGATCTGATCTAATCAAATTTGACTTGGGTTCAGCTATAGATGTCGATTTTTCTACCTATTAAACTTCATCAAGTTCAATCTTAGAGGCAATAGCTCCTTCACCAAGAAACTCCTTTTCTAAAAATGTTGCTTTAAGACTGACGAACACCTTTTGTTCATCAGCATGATAGAAATAGTATCCTTTGATCTCTTTTGGATACCTTATAAACATGCACTTATCAGACCTAGGTCTAAGTTTATCTATAACTAATCATTTGACAGAAGCTGGACACCCCCAAACCCTAAGATGTGAAAGTGCTAGCTTATGTTCTATCCATATTATTGAAAAATATATTCTAAAAGCCAATCATCTAGATTATAGATGGTTGAGCTAAATATAATTATACATAAATTATTAATAAATAAAATTATTATTTTAACTTTTCATCATTTTGTGCATCTTCCTGTATTGAACTCTCATATGATAAAGTCCTTAGGACTATTTACACTCGACAAAAAAGAATTTGTCATTTAGTCCTTAAATATATTTACGATCAAATGATTCATTGTTATCTAGGATGATAATGTATCGAGTGTAGATCATTGTGTGCCACAAGTATTGACTGTCCTCTTAACCAAAAAGTATGAAGATACTGTTATAGCATACAAATGAAGTATAGGGGTATATTTCACTAAACATGATCCAACTGTAGAGCTCTCTACTATCAAGAGTTGCTTATGAAGGATATGGGTATAATTGTTCCTTAGATCTGAGATCACCATGGTGACTTACAAGCAACTTACTATACTTAGGTACCGGACTATCTGAATTTCTAATTCAATGATGGAAGGTTACTAGGTGCAGTCAAGTACTTATGAAGTTGGTGCATGAGTCAAGATATGGGATTGATCCCTTCAAGTGTTGGAGCAAGTGTATCACTATATTTTAATTTAGCAAACCTTTGATTGGGATGGTCCATGTGATAGATACTGAATTTTGAAATATACTATGGATGAATTTTAGGATTGATAGTGAATCCTAGATTATCTTTTAAGCATTGAGGTCAAGGGGATGAATTATACAGTAACCATATTTTACAGATTCGTTATTATTGCATTACGACTTTTCAACCTATCCGGACGTCGGGTATCATTGTTAGATGGTCATATCGATTGGTATAAAAAATCAGTTCCTATACTACCAACTTAGGATTTGAACCTATGGGGTCACATACATAAGAAGTTTCTATCTGGAACTCTACTTTTATGGGTTTCACTAGACTAAAACTCAGAGTTCTACTTATCTGAGACTCTCTAATCAAAAATTCCACTGGTCTGGGATTCTATGATCGTGAGTTCTATTCGTTTAGGACACTAGGGTCAAAAGTCCCAATAGATTGGGACTCTTAATGAGTTTCATGTTCATGGGACTCTGTTGCCCAGACATCCACCTGATTGAAACTCTATATTTTTTAGAAGGTTAATTAATAATTTGATTATTGATTAACTCACTTTGATTGAGTGATGAAGATTTGATCAAGTTCGATCGAATTGGATTTGATTGGGTTTGACCCGATTCAGATCGTTAGATGATCTAATCGCTATGAAGATTTGATCCTGATTTGATCAGAAGCTGAATCTAATTAATTTTTAATTTAATTAAAAATTAATTAGATTAGATTAATTTTAATTTTATTAGATTTAACCTGATTTAATTGATTTAAATTAATTTATTTGTTTGAAATCAATTTGGACCAAGTTAAATGAGATTTGAATTTAAATTCTCCCTAGTGCCCACCATATTTGACTTTTCCACCTTGATCCATGCCCCATCTATTTCTATGTAAGTTTTTCTCATGTAGAAGAGAGGATATCTATGCCTCTTCTCATCTGCCTTTGACTTGGTCCAAGGGTTGGACCAATTCAAAGCAAGTTGAATTTTGAATTCAACTTGATTTGTTTGAAACCAATCCTCCCTCTCATCCTTATCTCTACACCTCCCTTTTATTTTGTCATATTTTTTTTTTGGAGAAACCAAAATGTGTGCACACAGAAGGAGAGTCCTTCTGCATGTTAAACACCTAGGAGGGGGTGTTGGATAAGGATAAGAGCTCACTTGATTTTTGAAATCAAGTGAACGATTCAAACATCCTAACCTCCCTCTTCTTATCTCAATCCATGCAGAATTCCCCTCAGTCGTCGTCAATTTAAAAAGTGTTTTTAGATGGGCATGCATGGGTTTACATGAAGGATCAGAGAGGGGAGTGGGAAGGTTTCTTAGTGAGAGAAAATTAGAGTGGGGCGCATCTATCTGGAGTGGAAAAATCAAACTGGGGTTTCCTTGGCTAGATTTTTTCTCTTATGCTTTTCTTTTTTTTTTGTTTCTCTTTGGATGCCCATTCATATATTTTTGGGAATGGGTGTACGATATAAAGGAGTGTCCTTCTCTCATAAAAAATTGTTTCATGAGAAATTCCAAATAGAGATGGCGTGAGAGTTTCTAGGCATCAGGGTTTCCAGCGAGTGCAAAACCCTAGAGTTGGGACTCTAGGTTCGGGTAGAAAGATCGAGTGCTGTGAGCATCGGATTGTCACCAAATTTTAAACACCACCTCATTATCTTCCAAAAAGTAAGTTCTAATTTTTTAGAGCATCTAAGAGATCCAAAAAAAGATGATCGATTGGATCTATTAAGATCAGCCATTGAAGGTCCCATCGAGGAGCTAGCAATCCGGTGGAGCTGATCAGGACTAGGAGCTCCATGTGGACCATCCGTAGAGGTTAGATGAGTGTGCAGCTATAGCACAACACCAAAGACTTATTTTGATGGATTCAAATCTTGGAGATCATCTACCCGCATAAAGGTATCGAGTTCTGAACTCGAATCGATCCACAAATATGATTTATTGATCAATAGCATTAAAATTTTAAATTATATATTAGCATATCCAGATCTTGAGTAGGGTTTAATTGATTAGATCAATACATACAGTAGATTAATATTTGATTAATTCTAGCTTCTACTGCTATTAAATTTTGAAAAGGATTCGAATTGCATTCTAAAAACCCTGCTAGATTTCCTTCATTGGTATCAGAGCAAGGGTTGCTTGACATGTTTAATATGTAATTAAAAAAATGAATGCTTACATATATGATATATTTTATATCTAGATAATTTAGTAATCAAGGATGAATGAGCCACCAAGCCATCTGATCATAAGGGTCAAGTATGGTTTATAGGCCATCTCCTCCCATTCAGTGGGGATCCTTTATGATGGTAGGGGTGCCACCATGAACTCATTCATTAAGATGAATAGTGAAAAAATTTTAATAATTAAAATTATTTTAATTAAATATTAAATATGAATGTATTTTAGATTAGATCTAAAAGGTTGATTCATAGTTTAATTTTAATTATATTTTATTTTTGGTTTAAAACTAGCAATGGGTTGCTATTTGAGGAATGAGCCAATCCATTTTTGAAATGAGTCAACCCATTTAAAAAATAGAAAATAAAATTTTTTAAAATTTAAAAATTATTTTTGAAATGTCGAACCCCAATCCATCAGTTCAAAGCTTAATTAAAAGAATTAAGTATTATTCATAGGATCTAGAATTATGAATTAAGATCTTAAGACAAAAGCATAAGACTGTGGGTTAAAGGGTTAGATGAATTAGGTTCATTAATTGGGTTAGACCTAAAGTTAGTTAAAGAATAGATTAATCTAGAGTAATTGATCAAATTTAACTATGTATTGAATTAGATTAGGTCAAGGACACCCTAGAATCAACTTCAATAGTTGTAGTTGGATGAGACCATATCTTTAACAAGACCAAGATGGACTTAATTCATGGCTAAGCAGTTTAGCCCAAAATTACTAGATTGATCAGATTAAACCTAATTAACCAGTTGGTGTCTAAGGTAAGTTTGACAGTCTAGATCAGTGATTTTTAATTGAGAGCTACTCGCACTGATTCGATCTTTGACGAGTTAATGGCATATCCCTTCCACTGATCTCACTTACCTGGCGACATGATCGATTAGGATTTGATTAGATCACTTGGTGATTCGAACTAATCCATGTTACTAGAAATTAGTTTGATTGATTTCTATCAGTAAGATTGAATTAGGTGCCCATAGACTTAAATTGATCCTAGTCCTAACTTATTGACTTGGTGAAGTCGGTGGGAGGACTTGACTTGGTAAAGTCAGTAGAAGAAATTTGATCTGTATCCTTTCTATCTTTAAATCACTAGTAATTTAAATTCTCTAAATTATTAGATTCTTAAAATGACTAAGTTATGGGGATAACTGAGTCATAGCCTTCCATTAAGGTGAATAGTAATGAGTCCAATTTTTTGGATGGACATTAGAGGTGCCTTATACCTGGTGTTCATTTAGATATTGAAATTACTATCCATCATATGATGATTCGGTCACACTCTCTTAATAATGATCAGGTTAGCTAAAGCTTTTCTTTGGTCTGGTTATTATTGGTTTGATGCACCGAAGTCATTCATGTTAATGGTTGGACCTAACCAAACCTTTTCAGTGGAGGCCATAGCCTACTAAATTGGCTTCTGGGGTAAAACCTAAATACTAAAAGTTATTTAGAGAAATAACGATTATGAACTTACCTATAGATGCACACAGGTTAGTCAGAGCTTTCCTCAGACCCGTCTGTAGTCTATATGGATTTCAGTACCTACTAAGAAGTTAGTGTAATTTCTTGAATTGAAGGTAGAGGCTATCAATTCGTTAAAAATAGTGAAAGGATCTTTAGACTAAAATCTAAGTCGTTTATGTTAATTAATTCAGGTACTAATAAGGTTTCATGTTTTTCTTTCAGATTAATAGAATGGCTAGTGTAAGTCCGCTCCGTTCACTGTTGGACAATGGCAAGCATTTAGGATCTAAATACGAGGAGTCTAGTATTGATCCTAATCAGACAGACCTGAGGAGAAATTATCCTCTTGACCCGAATAGACTAAGTAGAAAAAAATAACAAGTGATTGCTGGTCAAGGTTGTTATATGATAACACCCTGTAATTTCTCCATATGTGATACATCTACCTGGGTATTAGATACTGAAAGTCTGATTCATATATGCAATTCATTGCATGGACTTCAAATTGATAGAAAGTTTGAGAATGGTGATAGATTCCTTAATGTTGGAGATGGAAGTAAAGTTTCAGTCCTAGCATTAGAAACTCTTGAGCTATTTTTTAAAAATAAAAATATTATTTTAAGTGACTGTCACTATTATCCATCTTTTATGATGAATATAATATTTGTTGGGCTATTAGCCTAGGATGGTTATTATTTATCAATAAAAAAAATTATTATGATATCATTATGAATAATATTGTAGTAATATAAGGATAATTAAGAAATGATATTTTTATTTTATCACAGTCTATTAGTGTAATGTACATGTCAAATAAATGATCCAAAACTAGATAATGTCACTGATGGTTATCTTTAGCATTGTAGGCTCGGTCATATAAATAAGAACAGGATCAACAAATTAGTCAAGGAGCATATCCTTGACATCAATGATTGTGAATCATTGAATACCTGTGAGTCCTATCTTCTTGGTAAGATGATAAAATCATCCTTTATTGAAAAAGGTGAACGGTTCTCTAAACTTCTAGGTCTAGTATATACTGATGTATGTGGACCTATGAACACATATGCTAGAGATTGGTATTACTATTTCATTACATTTACTGACGATCTATCAAGATATGGGTACGTCTATTTTATGAAGAGTAAATTTGATTCGTTTGAAATGTTCAAATAATATCGAAATGAGATAGAAAAATAATTTGAAAAGAGTATTAAAACTTTTTGATCTGATCGAGGAGGTGAATACCTTTCCAACAAGTTTCTGACATATCTAGGAGAGAATAAGATTCTCTCATAATAGATTCCTTCTGGAACACCACAGCATAATGGTGTGTTTGAAAGAAGAAATCGAACCCTGTTGGACATGGTTCCATCCATGATGGGGTTTACAAGTCTGCCAATTTTATTTTGAGGTTATGCACTAGAGACTGTCTATTTTATTTTGAATAATATTTCGAACAAGTCTATTGCAAAGACTCCATATGAGATATGGACTGGGCGTAAGTCGACACTCTTTCACTTTAGGCTTTTGGAATGTCGGGCTTATGTTAAACGTTTGCAGCTAGAAAAGCTTGGACCTAGGTCCGATAAATGCTTGTTCATAGGATACCCTAAGAAAACTAGGGGTTATTACTTTTACCTTATTGAAGAACAAAAGATGTTCGTCAGTAATAGAGTAGTCTTTTTGGAAAAGAAGTTTTTTAGTGAAGAAACAATTGTCTATAATGTTGAACTTAATGAAGTTTGATAGGTGAAAGAACTGACACATTCTAGTGAACCTACATAATTGGATTTGATAAGATCAACAGTGTATGGACACTGGTTGATCCACCTGAAGGAATAAAATCCATTGGATGTAAGTGAATTTTTAAACAAAAAAGAGATGCAGATGGAAAGGTGAAAATCTACAAAGCCTGTTTGGTTGCCAAGGGATATCGTCAGTGTTATGGTAGGCCACAGAATTTTCGATAGGCCATAAAATTTCTCTCTAAGAAGAATTGTTTGACAACTCCTAAAGAGAGAGAACATATGAGTAGAATACCATTTACTTCGACAGTGGATTCTATTATGTATGCTATGATGTGTACGAGACTAGACGTGGCATACTCACTAGGGATAGTGAGCAAATACCAGTCTGACCCAGGTGAGAATCACTGAAAGATTGTGAAGATAATCCTGAAGTATTTGAGAAATATCAAGAACTAGTGGCTCATCTATGGAGATACTGACTCAAAAATTATGGGATACACTGATTTTAGTTTTCAATTAGATCATGATAATAGTAAGAGTATATCAGATTATGTGTTTATCCTGAATAGTGGAGCGGTCTGCTAGAAGAGTTTCAAGCAGCATACTATAGTTGATTCTGTGTGCGAGGTGGTGTATGTCGCGGCATCCGATGCTGTGAAGGAAGCTGTGTGGCTATGAAAGTTCATTGATGAACTAAGAGTGGCACCCTCCTTGGATGGTTCGATTCTGCTATACTGTGACAGCACTGAAGCCATAGCTTTGATCCACTCTCGTATCCCTCATTACCCAACCTCCTCTTCCATCAACTCAAAATCACTAGTGTTAAGACTATTCCGCTACAAACTTCACATATCATTTTTGTACTCAATCCCTCCTTCCTTCTCACCATAATCATTAACACTTTCTTTTGTGACTAGAGCTACTCTAATACTAATTATTGTGATACCACTTACTCTAACACCATCTCTTGAAAAGATTTCTTGTGCAGAACACGAACCCTCCAAGTCCAGGATCGATACACGGTGATGATATTGATACCATAATAGAAAGAGAGAAGAAATAAAATAAAAAAATATAATCAAATACGTGGATTAAGCTAAGGCTTATCTCCACAGGATATGCAAGCTTCACTATTAAAAGAAAAATTACAAGAGGAGATACACCCTCAACTTCGTACACCAATCCTTCTCTCTAAAAAAGAAGCACTTTTCCTTACAAAGCTCTCTCTAGGAGACTATGTAGCATTGACCACTACTTGATAGTTTGCTCAAAGTTCCTACTTCTACTCTCTATCAGCACCTCTCCATAGTTTGCTGCCTGCCTCTCTCCGAGTCTCTACCTGCTACTAAGCCACCATGGCTACCATGACTCTGCCGCTGCCCATAGGATCTTTTAAAGGCCTCAAACTGAGTTGAGGTCTGAGATAAGACTTTGATTATAACTCAATCAGCCACCTGACCATTTGATCATGACTGCTTGCATTCTAGACCATTGGATCGCATAACCACATGAATATTAGAGCAAAATAGGGCCATAGACCTCGTGAAACCACCCCGAACCACTTAACAGTCCATGCTGCATGCGTGAACCATGTTAGCGCCCATAGATTGCACTTCTTATGCATGTAGACCGCATGGGTGGTGCATGGACCACTCCCCTTGCATCTATGGATCGCACCCTATGATCCACGATGGACCATGTGGCCTAGGCGCATGCCTGCACTGCATGAGTTTGCTGGGCTGCACCTGTGTGGGCCTACATGAACAGCTAGGCTACACGCGCACCTAGGCTATGCCAGCTAGCAGGCCGAGCTCATGTTCTACTGCAGGCCTAGCTTCTCCTATGGGCCATGGGTGCCTTCCTGGACTTTTTCATGCTATAAACTTTATTGTGGGCTCCTTTCTGCACTGTTATAAGTCGAATTCAAGGTATTTTTCTCAATAATCTTCATCTCAACTCACATTCAGTCTTCACTTAACCTTGAGAACTTTTTGGATGATCTCACAGATCTTGCCTCCATGCCTTGGAACATGTACTTGTTAACTCATGGATTAGCAATTATGAAAGTTGAACCAAGCCGCTTAATTCCATCTCCATCATAAGCTATGATCTATTTGACTTGAGACCTACTCGAAGTAGCCTCCTGCAGTAATAGGATTTTCACCCTACGACATCGCTTGTCATCCTTCCAAGTTTTTCATCTTGTGCCCAATCCACCTACTTCTAGAGCTCCACCTCACTCTAGGCTTCCACTAGCTTCCAAAGCTCCATCTTATGCTAAGCTTCTTGCCAAGTGGTAATATGCTCCATACTTTCTTTCCTTCAAGAGAATCCTACTACAGTGTAAGACTTTTAGAATTCCATCATTAGCTCTCCATTTGTAGCTACTTGAATTCAGGCTGCTTAGTAATATCAGATTTTTCTAAAGCTA
>QRFJ01000014.1:3365999-3427403 GCA_006176705.1 Cocos nucifera
TACTCAAGCGAAGGAGCCGAAAGCAAACAATCAGCACAACGAAGCATATTCTATGATGCTATCAACCATTTTTTTTTTTTTTTTTTTTTTTTTTTTTTTTTTTATTTTTTAAAAAAAAGTTTAATTTTTTTTTTTTTTTTTTTTTTTAAAAAAAAAAATTTAAATTTTTTTTTTTTTTTTTTTTTTTTTATTTTTTTTTTTTTTTTTTTTTTTTTTTTTTTTTTTTTTTTAAAAAATATAATTTTTTTAAATTTTTTTTTTTTTTTTTTTTTTTTTTTTTTTTTTTTTTTATAAAATTTTTTTTTTTTTTTTTTAAATTTTAAAAAATTTTTTTTTTTTTTTTTTTTTTTTTTTTTTTTTAATTTTTTTTTTTTTTTTTTTTTTTTTTTTTTTAAATTTTTTTTTTTTTTTTTAAATTTTTTTTTTTTTATTTTTTTTTTTTAAAGAAAAAATTTTTTTTTTTTTTTTTTTTTTTATGTTATTTTTTTAATATGAGAGATCATGGAACGAGGTGATGTGAGCTTTAGAAGATCGATGGAAAGGAGAACGTGGCCTACCCCTTTACTAAGGCTCTCAGAATAAAAGAGTTCGACAATCACAAATGAAAGATGGGTATTCGATATGTTTTGAGTGGTTTTAGTCAAAATAGGAGTCACCTCACTCTAGGCTTCCACTAGCTTCCAAAGCTCCATCTTATGCTAAGCTTCTTGCCAAGTGGTAATATGCTCCATACTTTCTTTCCTTCAAGAGAATCCTACTACAGTGTAAGACTTTTAGAATTCCATCATTAGCTCTCCATTTGTAGCTACTTGAATTCAGGCTGCTTAGTAATATCAGATTTTTCTAAAGCTAGGTATATATCAGACCTCGCCAAATTTTCTTACGGTTTCATCATGTATTTTCATAATGACAGTCCTGATGCCCTTGATTGCACAGCTCGATTCATCTGGCAAATAAATAGTGCCTTCACTACTCTTCAAAGAATCAAACAGTTTCTCTCTATAATAAATATAATGCAAAAATGTAAAATCTAATCTCGATTGATGGAAAGAAGTAGATATCTCCTCTAAGATCATCAGCACTCTATCATTGATCTTATCACTATGGCTATCTTGGGCCACTACCACTGTAGCATTATTCAAATCTTTAAGTTATGGATAATTTATGACTCAATGCTCTAACTCATCACATCGGTAGCATTTGATCTTATTGTAGTCCCTCAAATTGGACTTAAATTGCCTATCTTGCGATCTTCTGCCATTTTATCTTTTATCACCACCACCTCCAGTCACCGTCATAGCTAAGTCACCATGAACTCGAGGCTCAATTCTTTCACCTGAGAATCTAATTTTTGGAAAAGTGCAGATGTGGTCTCTTTTATCTTGATTATGCTTTTCTCCAAAAGAAGAGCAGTTACCAAAGACAAAAGAAAAGAAAAATGATGAAAGTAAGACCAACACCCTGATATTCTTCTCAATCTTTTCACCAATGCTGAGGAGGTCGGTGAGGATCTTCTAAAAGTTGTTGAGATACTCCTACATATTTTATTCCTCAGTCATTTGCAGCTAATAAAACTACTTTTAGAGAAAAAGAGCGTTGGTAAGTGACTTTGCTATGTACATCTTCTCAAGCTTCGATCACATCGCTATCAAAAATGTCTCATCAAGTACATTAATCACCATATCATTTCTCAAGTATATATGGATTGTACTCACCGCATGCATCTAGGCTAGAGCCATCTCCAATCCTTCGCCTCCATGATAGCCGACATCTCCTTACATGCAAGAAAATCGATTGGATGAGCACATCTTTCTTTCTTGCTTGTCACAAGGAGAAATTGCTCTTTCTATTAAATTAGTTGATTTTCATCTTGATTGAGCCTATCTTCTCCATCTTTTTTGATCTTGATTAATACCATTACAATTTGGCCTCTCGTACGATTGGGTTCTATTTCAATTATTATGACTAAAGCAACTCTGATACCAACTATTGTAATACCACTTGCTTTGGCATCATCTCTTGCGAAGATCTCTCATATGGAATATGGATCTTCTAATTCTAGAATTAGTATCACTACAAGAAAATAGTGATTTGGCATTTGATTTTACGATCGAATTTTTTGGTTGAAATGTATGATTGCTTTGCAACCAAAATTTTTTGCAATCGATTTTATGATCGATTATTAAAAAATTAATATAGCAACCAAGAAATATCGATTGCAAAATTGATCGTAAAATTAAAATTTTATGATCAATTTTACAACCAAAAAGTTAAATTTAAAATAAATTTATAAAATATTAATTTTATCAAATTTTGTGTTCAATTTTTCAATCACAAAATTAACCAAAAAATTGGTCACAAAATATTTTAATTATTTTTTAAATTTAAATATAGAATAAAATAATTAAAAATTTTATGATCAATTTTTTATTATAAAATTAATATTTTGTAATCAAAAAATTGATCGCAAACTCAAAAATTTTGCTATTAATTTTTTGATAATAAAATTATTTTTTATAACTAAAAAATTTATCATAATTTTTTTAATTATTTTTTAATTTAATATAGAATAAAAAATAATTTAAAAATTTTATGAATAAACTTTTGGTCATAAAATCAATATTTTATAATCAAAAAATTAGTCACAAACTCAAGAATTTTATGATAATTTTTTTGATTGCAAAATTATATTTTAAAACTAAAAAATCAATAATAAAATATTTTAATTATTTTTTAAATATAGAATAAAAATACTTAAGCATAAGTATAATTACTTAAGCACAAGTAATTATACTTGAATGAGTAATTATACTTAAGCACAAGTATAATTACTTAAGGACTACAAGAATAAGTATCAAAAGATATATAATTTTGAATGGTTCATACATGCGTAGTTTGAATTTTACGATCACCATCATACAAACGATTAAAGTAGTTATAAAGATTATTTATTTAAAAAATCATCTTATAATCAGACACCATTTAGCTTTTTGAATAATTATTTTTCATCTAATAGTCTAAGTCATCCTGTGCTAAATCGACCATGATAATAATATCCGATTAAAATAAAATTTTGATAGTATGTTATAAATATTATTAAGATTATTATTATAAATTTTTAGATCTATCGATGATCTCTATCTATCAGATCATCATACAATCATTTATGGCAGTTAAAATTAAATTTTATTGATCGATATAGCTAGATATCAGGTCGAGGTGGTCTTTTATGATACTACTTTAATGATAATTATTTAGAAAATAAATGATGAAGATAAAATTTAAATTTTAAAATTATATCATATTTAGAATAAAATTATATTCGATTATAAAATATATTTATGAATGATTTTTCAACTACAAAATATTATAAAAAATTATTTAATCTATAAATAAGTTTGTGACTAATTTCGTAGCTATAAAATATTAATTTTATGACCAAAAAATTGATCATAAAATTTTTAAATTATTCTTATTTAATATTTAAATTAAAAATAATTAAAATATTTTATGACCAATTTTTTGGTTATAGAATATAAAAAAATGCAATCAATTTACAAAATATAAAAAAAAATTATGATCAAAAAATCAGTCATAAAATTTTTGAATTAGTTTTTAATATATAAAAAGTTTAAGATCGATTTTTTGGTTGCAAAATATTAATTTTATGATCAAAAACTTAGTTATAAAATTTTTAAATTATTTTTTTATTATATATAAATTAAAATTTAATAAAAATATTTTATGATTAAATTTTTAATTATAAAATATAATTTTAGGATCAAAAAATTGATCATAAAATTTTTGAGTTTATGATCAATTTTTTATTACAAAATATTAACTTTATGATCAAAAAATCTATTATAAAATTTTTAAATTATTTTTTATTTTATATTTAAAATAAAAAGATAACTAAAATATTTTATGATCGATTTTTTGGTTCAAAGTATAAAAATATTTTACGACCAAAAAATTGATCACAAAATTCTTGAATTATTTTTTTAATCTATAAAAAATTTATGATCATTTTTTTGATTGAAAAATATTAATTTTGTAATTAAAAAATTGATTACAAAATTTTTATATTATTTTTTATTCTATAATTATGTTTGAGATCAATTTTTTGGTCATAAATTTTTTTTAATATTTTGCAACCAAAAAATTGGTTGCAAATTTGAATTTTAAAAAAAAATTAATTAGTGCCTTTATTTTTAGATACCAATTTAGCAATCAATAAATCAGTTGCTAGATCTTTTTTATAACCCCTTTCTCCTCCCAACCACACCCACCCCAGACCCCCTCTCCCCTCCCCGGCCCATCCATGATGGTCCGCCATCCCATCGCCAAGGATGGCCTCCCTCTGCGATCGCCAGTGATGGCCTCCCCTCATCGGCCTGCCCATGATGGCCTCTCCTCATGGGCTTGCCTACGATGTGTTAGATATATGTGCTCTAGAAGCCAAAATTGGCTGACACTTGTAATACATTTCTAGGGGCAAAATTATAATTTTGACTATATTCAATAAAATGGATTATTTTCTATCATATATGTATATTTAGTATCTGTGATACATCCTTTGAGTTAATGATAATGATAATTTATACTTTTAAGAGTTAAAAATTTAAGATATGAATAATTATTATTAACTCATAAAATGCTTCCGACCATAGGATCATCACAAGGATGGTAATTGATTCGAAAGGTTGGTGTACAATCGCTTCTCTTTAGTAGATGAGTCTTGAGTCTACGGTGTGGAGACATCGGAGCGAGAGTATAGGTACTCGTTAGAGAAAGAGGGCACTGAGCGTGACCACCTCGAGTAGTCATTAGAAAGTCTACCTTCTCGTCAATGACTGACTCGATGCTGCAGTAGTGTATCTGGTTCTTTGATCTGAGATGCATCGACAGCTCACCTTGAGGATGTTATAGTTTGACTACACCATTACTCGATCTCCTAGCCATTCGGAATCCTGAGGTGTATGTTGGCTATAGCATGTTCATTGTAGGAACTGGATTGCATTAAGATGGAATCTATCTACCTTGGTGGTAGAGGAGCAGCCCTATGATGATCATGAGAATCAAGTCTAGAAGCCCATAGCCATGGCAGAGTGAAATAATAGAAAGAGTTTCTATTAAGGTTTTCACAACAGACTTGAATCGAATGATTACATTATATGATAGAAACTAGGGTTTGACGAGTTCACCTTAATCCTAATATGATCGGAGCTCAAGATAGAAGAACTTAATCACACAGGTAGCTACACCAAAAGGTTCGCAATCAGCTCTGATGGATTGCCACCAGATACTGCTAGGTGTCACTGATGAATTTTGGGAGCAATTAGAATAATTTATATGATCGATCATTCTAACTGTTTGAATCAGAAGAGTACTGATCCATCGACAGAAGTTTCGATGATGTCGATGATAAAGATCATGATATATCCCATTACCATATAGAACTGAACTTAACTGAGTCACACAAACAAGGGTTTGAATCTGGTGATCATCAATTGAACAGATCCAATTCAATTGATCTGAATGAGATTCAATTAGGTTTAAGAAAATCGTGCTAGCACTCGATTGAACCTAACGTTCTTCTTTTACTATCATAAATAGTTATCCTGACTGAGCCAAAGGAGTTTGTGCTCGATTAAAGGCCACTCGATTGAACCTAACGTTCTTCTTTTACTATCATAAATAGTTGTCCTAACTGAGCCAAAGGAGTTTGTGCTCGATTAAAGGCCTTCACTTGGTCTGACTGGAGCTTATCTAGGTTAGAAAATATTATCTTATTTTGTAAGACATTACCTTCCATTTTTTGTCACCTGCCATTTCTCATCCTTTGACTTTGGTCAAAAGTTGACCTTTGACTAGTCAAATGATGACTATTGAGACTTTGACTTTTATCCATGTGTCGTGCACTAATTGGAGAGCTGGTGGGGGCTTGTCCCCCTGCAAGAACCAATTGGATCCACCAGAAGGTATAGTACCTATTGGGTGTAAATGAATCTTCAAGAGAAAGATTGATGCAGATGGGAATGTAGAGACATTGAAGGCTAGACTAGTGGCAAAAGGCTATAGTCAATGCGATGGCATTGACTATCAGGATACCTTTTTCCCAGTGGCTATGCTAAAATTCATCCACACATTGCTTGCCGTTGCAGCCTATTTCGATTATGAAATATGGCAAATGGATGCGATAATGACATTCTTAAATATATATCTTGAGAAAGATATCTATATAGAACAGTCGCTAGGTTTCACATCCAATGACATTGATCACAAGGTTTGCAAACTGCAAAGGTCCATATATGGACTTAAGCAAGCATCTCGAAGTTGGAACACTCATTTCAATGATGTGATCAAAACGTTTGGTTTCATCAAAAATAAAAAGAAACTGTGTCTTCAAAAAGGTCAGTGGGAGCGCTGTTATCTTCCTCGTATTGTACGTGGATGATATCCTCCTTATTGAAAATGATATTTTCATGTTAACGACAGTCAAAATATGGTTGTCCAAGAAATTCTCCATGAATGACCTAAGTGAATCATCCTTTATTCTAGGAATTAAGGTCTATAGGGATAGACCAAATAGGATGCTAGGACTTTTACAGAAGATGTACATAGAGAAAGTACTAAAGAGGTTTAGTATGGAAAACTCTAAGAGGGGATTAATACCCTTCAAACATGGTATTCATCTTTCTAAGAAGATGTGCCCTAGCACACTTAAGAAAATAGAACGCATGAGCAAGATCCCTTATGCTTCTGCAATAGGAAGCCTCATGTATGTCATGCTATGTACACGACCTGATATAGCCCATGCTGTGAGTATCACAAGCAGATATCAATCAAATCCAGGTGAAGAACACTGGACTTCTATGAAATGTATCCTTAAGTACTTAAAAAGAACTAAGGATATGATGTTGGTCTTTAGTAATGGAGAACTCCAAGTCCAGGGATACACGGATTCGAATTTCATGTCCGATATAGATGATCGAAAGTCGACATCTGGGAGTCTGTTTCTATGCAATGGTGGTGCTGTCAGTTGAAAGAGTTTCAAGCAAACCATGATAGTAGATTCCATCATGAAAGTAGAATATATCGCTGCATCAGAGGCTACGAAGAAAACATTCTGGTATAAGAAGTTTGCTGCAGAAATTGGAGTAATGCCATCAGACGCCATTCCTCTATACTGCGACAACAATGGCGCCATGGCCCTTGCTAGGAAGTCGAGGTCTCATCAAAAATCCAAGCACATTGAGCGGTGATACCACCTCATCCACGATTACCTCGAGAAGGATTACGTTGAGGTTAAGAGAGTCGATTCCGTAGATAATGTAGCAGACCCACTTACAAAGCCGTTGGGATAACAAAAGATCAAAGCCCACCTTGAGAAGATGGAACTTATACTTATAGTCAATTGGCTTTAGAACAAGTGAGAGATTGTTAGATATATGTGCCCTAGAAGCCATAATTGGCTGACACTTGTAATATAGGTGCAAAATTATAATTTTGATTATATTCAATAAAATGGGTTATTTTTTATAACATATGTGTATTTAGTGTCTGTGATATATCCTTTGAGTTAATGGTAATGATAATTCATATTTTCAAAAGTTAAAAATTTAAGACATGAATAATCATTATTAACTCATAAAATGCTACCGACCATAGGATCATCACAAGGATGGTGATTGATCCAGAAGGTTGGTGTACAATCGCTTCTCTTTAGTAGACGAGTCTTGAGTCTACGATGTGGAGACATCGGAGCGAGAGTACAGGTACTCATTAGAGAATAAGGGCACTGAGCGTGACCACCTTGAGTAGTCATTAGGAAGTCTACCTTCTCATCAATGATTGACTCGATGCTGCAGTAGTATGTCTGATTCTTTGACCTGAGGTGCATCGACAGTTCACCTTGAGGTTGTTATAGTTTGACTACACCATTACTCGGTCTCCTAGCCATTCGAAATCCTAAGGTGTATGTTGGCTATAGCATGTTCATTGTAGGAACTGGATTGCATTAAGATGGAATCTATCTACCTCGGTGGTAGAGGAGCAGTCCTATGATGATCATGAGAATCAAGTCCAGAAGCCCATGGCCATGGCAGAGTGAAATAATGAAAAGAGTTTCTATTAAGATTTTCACAACGAACTTGAATCGAATGATTACATCATATGACAGAAATTAGGATTTGACGAGTTCACCTTAATCCTAATCTGATCGAGGCTCAAGATAGAAGAACTTAATCACATAGGTAGCTGCACCAAAAGATTTGCATTCAGCTCTGATGGGTTGTCACCATATACTGCTAGGTGTCACTGATGGATTTTGGAAGCAATTAGAATGATTTAGTTGATCGATCATTCTAACTGTTCGAATCAGGAGAGTTCTGATCCATCGAAAGGAGTTTCGATGATGTCGATGATAGAGATTACGACATATCCCATTATCATACAGAACTGAATCTAATTGGATCATACAAACAAGAGTTTGAATCTGATGATCATCAATTGAACTGATCCAGTTCAATTAATCTGAATGAGATTCAATTAGGTTCAAAAAAAATCGTGCTAGCACTCGATTGAACCTAACGTTCTTCTTTCACTATCATAAATAGTTATCCTGACTGAGCCAAAAGAGTTTGTGCTCGATTAAAGACCTTCACTTGATCTGACTGGAGCTTGTCCAGGTCAGAAAAGGTTGTCTTATTTTGTAAGACATTACCTTCCATTTTTTGTCACCTGTCATTTCTCATCCTTTGACTTTGCTCAAAAGTTGACCTTTGACTGGTCAAATATTGACTATTGACATTTTAACTTTTGTCCATGTGTCGTGCACCTATTGAAGAGTTGGTGGGGGCTTGTCCTCCTATCAGAACCTGGCAAGGAGGAGGACGCACGCCACCCTTGGCGTGCGTCGAAGCTGGAGGCACCCAGGAGTCCCTATTGGATAGGGACTCCATTTCCTTTTTGGATTCCAAACAGACTCCTCCTAAGAACCAAGTTTGACTGATCTTAGGTGCCATCTAAGGAGGAATCCAAGGGACTCTATTCCCACCAATCAGATTTAGATTTGATTTCATAAAGGGTTGTGATTGATTGGGAAGAAGAGGAGTTAGATCATGCATAGTCTATAAATAAGACCCTGCACCCAACTCAAAAAGTATTAAAAATTCCTACGCCCAAGGCAGCCTCTCCTCTCCTCCTCCATGCCAAGTCCATCTTCTACCTCTCCTCTCCATGCCCAAAGGGGTTTGGGATCTTAGTTGGTGCAATCCAGACGAGAGAAAGGCGACAGAAAGCTAGAAGACTGCGCTGCTACAAAGGACAACTGCTGATCTTCGAAAGGTATTTTGAAGATCCTCTAGATTAGATCCAGATCTAATTTTTGGAGACGTGATAAAAAAGAAGAAGATCTCTAGATCCAGCTCGAGTGGATATCGATAGAGATCAGGCACTTGCGTGGCTAGATCCAGAACCTTCCGCTGCTTATAGAATCATCAACGGATAATAGGATTATCCTACATCAAGGTAAATTAAATTAAATTTAATTCATCTAGATTTTATTTTTATTATTAGAATAATAAAAATTAGATATAAAATATCTCAGATCTAATTTGGATCAAAAAAAAAAATTTTTAAAATATATCTCTTGATCCAATCAGATCTGAACGAATTCGGTCCGGGAAATCAGGATTTTCCTTCACGATGGCCCCCAATCCCCTCTCTAGTGATCGATTATGATGGCCCTCCCTTGCCGAGCTGGCCTCCCCTCACCAACCCGTCCATAACGACCCCCCTCCCCTTCCCGACGATTGCTCGTAATGGCCTCCCCTCGCTAACCCACTCGTGAGGGCCCCCTTCTGGCCTCCGCTCGTCGGCCCACCCATGATGGCCCCCTTCTCAGCCCCCCTCGCAATCCCTTTCTTTTTATCCTCCCAACCCTAGCGATGCCCAAACCGCCTCTTCTCCTCACCCCCATGCAGGCCTGTCCATGACAACCCCCCTCTTGACCACCTGTGACAGCCTTCCCTCACTAGCTCGCCCGCAATGGCCCTCCTTTCCTCTCCAGCGACTGCCCACAACAGCCTTCCCTTGTCAACCCACCTACAATGGCCTCCTTTCACCAACAGGCTCACGACAACCCCTCTCCCCTCTATCCTCCCCTCGTCGGCCCACCCGCGATGGCTCATTTGTGATGGCCTCCCTCCCCTCTAGCCTCCCCTCCCCTTTGGCCTTCCCTTGCCGGCCCACCCATGATGGCCCCTGTCCCCTCTTCTCCTTCCATCAAATCTCCTGAAGGAACCAGATCTAGGATTTCACGGATAGATCTTGAAATTTTTTCAAGATCATGCAGTGAAAGATTTAAATAAATTAAATATTTATTTAAATAAATATATAAATACCTAGATCTTTGATCTATTATATGATCAAGGCATGATATTAAATCAAAAATTAAAATCAAACAAGAAAGAAAAGATTGATCAAATCAACCTAGATCTATACTACATCAAATGCAAGTATGAAAATAGATCAAATCAATTACCTAAGTAAGTTAGACATTCTAACATGCTGATCTGAGCTTGAGAATGAAGTCACAAGCTGCACATGCATCCGACCTCTAGGAGTCATCCACACGAGCCCATGAACACGATCAAAGATCCTAATGCAGAAAATCAGCACAGTATGCTACCACTGTGCTGATCTCTCTTCGATGGTTGATTCGATGCTTTCTTCTTCGAAACTTGGATACTCTAAAATATCAAAAAAAGAGAGGAATATTTGTAATGCTGAGACACCTCTCAAAAGTTCACAAAAAGGGAGGAAGATATCTAGAACAAAAACCCTAGAAGAAGACCCTCTTCTTCTTTTTTGTTCTTTTTCTAGACACCCTGATTTGTATTTTCAATATCTCCATGATCTAGATGAATTTTTATCTAATTTTTCTACACCAAAGAGAAATCTCAAATGTCTACAATCCACAAAATTTTTAGTAAAAAATTATTTTTAAATAAAGAGATATATAGAGTCCAAGTTAGGTCAAAAACCTAGACTAGGAAGGACCAAATAAGGAAAGTTGTTGGGGCACCCAACTCTTGGGTGCCCCCACCTTTTTTTCTATCATGGACCAACAAAGGGGGCGCACAAAAAATCCCTCTTTTACCATAAAAATCAGAAGAAATAAAGAAAGATGGGTCAGCACACAATGGGAAGAAGATTTGGTCAACAAGGATTCTATCTCATAGAATCCTTAAGCAAAACTAATTTCCCTTTTGACTTGGTCTTCCAATAAACTTCCATATGAGAAATAGAAGAGAGAAAGGGGGGGCATGAAAAAACTTAGGCATGGAGATTATTCACATAAAAATATAAAGAGAAAAGGATGGGGCGTGAGGATTAATTGGCGCAAGGAATAGGGAGTCCTAGTCACACTAGGACTCCTATTTTGACTTGGTCGAATAAGATCTTTTAACCAAATAAAAATAAGTGTAAACCAACCCAATTAAATAAGATTCTAAATCTTTTAAAGATTTAATTAAATTAGATTAAATTAAATTTAATTCTAATTTAATTTTTTAATTAAATTAAAAAATTAGATTGATCCGAGTCCTAGTTAGACTATGACTAGTTTTTTTTTGCACTTGACTTATCCAATCAAGTCCAAACCAAATCTAATTAAATTATATTTAATTATACTTAATCTCAATCTTTTAGCTTAATCAAATTAAGTTAATTAGCAATCAAATTGCTAATCGATCCTCCTGCAACACTTGCACTAGGTTAAACACCAATCGTATTGATTGTTTAACCCTAAAATGATTCTAAATCGCTGATCGACCATCCAATCAAAACGTAAACTCTAATATGTGTGACCTCATAGGTCTTTAAGTTGATAGCATAGAAATAAATTTTTGTACCAATTGAAGTGACCATCTAACAATAATATCCGACGATCGGATAGGTCGAAAGGTGTAGAACACCATCCTTAGAACCCATGTGAATATAGTTTTCATATAATTCATCCCTTTGACCATAATGCTCGTAGGACACCTCAGAGTTCAACTATCAACTCTGATCAGATTGTTTATATTATATTTCAAAATATCAAATCTATCTGATGGATTATTCTGATCAAGATTTTTCTATATTGAAATACAATGATACATTCTTCTCCAACTCTTGGAGTGGTCAATTCCATTTTGATCACACTCTAATTTTGCAAGTACTTGACTGTGCCCAGAAACCTTCCATTATTGAATTAGAAATTCAGTTAGTCCGATACCAAGGCACAGTGAGTTGCTTGCAAGTTACTGAGGTGATCTCAGGTCTAAGAGATACTTATACCTATATCCCATCAGAGATATTCTCAATAGCAGAATGCTCTGAAGTTGGTCACGTTCAATGATGATGTACTTATACATCTCATCTGTATGTCATACCAGTATCTCCACACTCCTTGGTTAAGAGGACTACCAATCTATATGGCATATAGCAATCTATACTCGATAGACGCTGTCATCCTAATTAACAGTCTATCATTTAGTCATAAATAAATTTAAGGACTAATCGATAAATTCTCTCTTTATCGAAACTAAATAGTCCTAAGAACTTCATCACAACAATGAAGTTCATTAGAAGATATAAATTTATGATGAAAAAGGATGCTAAAATATTTTTTATTTAATTAATAAATTAATTATAATATATCAACCATCAGCAAGCTGACGATTGGCTATAGAACATAATTTTCAACAACTTCTACTTATCCTAAAGCCACTCGGCACAATATCTAATACCCATCTTCGACTTATGATTGTCGAACTTCTTGATTGCTAGGGCTTTAGTGAAGGGATTGGCTAGGTTCTTCTTTTCATTGATCTTCTGAAGGTCGATATCACCACGATCCATGATCTCATGGACTAAATGGAAGCAGCATAGAATGTGCTTGATCCACTGATGTGCCTTCGATTTCTTTGCTTAAGCTATGGCGCCAGTCCTATCGCAGTAAAGCAGGACTAGACCATCAATGGAGGGTGCTACTTCGAGCTCAGTGATGAACTTCCTCAGCCACAACTTTTTTTGCTACATCTGATGCTGCCATGTACTCTGCTTCACAAATAGAGACAGCCACTGTATGCAGCTTGGAACTTTTCCAGTAGATGGGTCCATCATTTCGAGTAAAGATATATTTCAACATATTTTTACTATCATCATAGTCAGATTGAAAGCTAGAGTTTGTGAACCCCATAAATTTTAAATCTAACTCACCATAAACCAACCATTGATCCTTAGTATTTCTTAAATACTTAAGGATGATTTTAACCACCTTCCAGTAATTTTCTCCAGCATCAAATTGATATCTACTCACTACTTATAATGCGTATGCCACGTCTGATCTCGTACATATCATTGCATACATAATAGACCCTACTGTCAAAGCATATAGAATTCTACTCATACGCTCTCTCTCTTCAGAAGTTGTCGGACAATCCTTTTTAGAGAGAGAAATTTTTTGGCCTATCGGAAGATAGCTCTTTTTGAAATTCTCCATACTGAACCTCTTCAGCATAATTTCTATGTACATGGACTGGGATATACCAAGCATCCTTTCAGATCTATCTCTATAGATCTTCATCCCTAGGATGTAGAATGCTTCATCCAAGTCCTTCTTGAAGAACTATAATGATAACCAGATTTTTATTCCTTATAGTGTGGGGATATCATTTTTGATTAAGAGAATGTCATCCACGTACAAAATAAGGAATACCACTGCTGGACCATTTGTTCATTTGTAAATGTAGGATTCTTCTACGTTCTTAACGAAGCCATATGTTTTGATCACTTTATTAAAATGCATGTTCCAACTTTGAGATGCTTGCTTTAATCCATAAATGGATCTCTGAAGCTTGCAGACCTTGGACTCATCTGTGGATGTGAACTCCTCAAATTGTATCATATACACCTCTTTAGTTAGCTCTCCATTTAGAAAAGTAGTCTTCACATCCATCTGCCAGATCTCATAGTCCAGATGGGCAGCTATTGCAAGCATTATTCGAATGGATTTGAGCATTGCCACTGGAAGGAATGTCTCATCATAGTGAATACCATAACGTTGATGATAATCCTTGGCAACCAGACGGGCTTTATAGATCTCCATCTTTCCGTCTGTGCCTCTTTTTCTTTTGAATATCCATTTACACCCAATGAATTTTACCCCTTCAGATGGATCAACTAATGTCCATACATCATTGACCTTCATAAAATTCATTTTAGATATCATGGCTTCTAGCCATTTCTCAGAGTCGAATCTCTACATCGCATCCATATAAGTAATCAGATCCTCATCGTTCTCATCGAGCTCGATGGGATCACCATCCTGGATCAAGAATCCATAGTATCTGTCTGGATGGTGCGGTACTCTATCGGATTGCTTTAATGGTGCGGGTTCACTAGGCTTTGGATCTGATCTGATCAAGTCCAACTTAGGTTTAATATTCTATGTTGAACTTTCTATCTATTGAACTTCATCAAGTTCAACCTTGAAGGTAACAGTTCCTTCACCAAGAAACTTCTTTTCCAAAAAGATTGTCCTAAGACTGATGAACATCTTTTATTCATTAGCATGGTAGAAATAGTATCCTTTGGTCATTTTTGGGTACTCTACGAATGTACACTTGTTAGACCTAGGTCCAAGTTTGTCTGTAACTAACTGTTTGACATAAGTCGAGCACTCCTAAATCTTAAGGTGTGAAAGTGCTAGCTTACGTCCTGTCCATATCTTATATGAAGTTTTAACTATAGACTTACTTGAAACTCTATTTAATAGATAACAAGCTGATTTAAGTGCATATCTCCAGAAGAATATCAGCAAGCTAGCAAATCCCATCATGGATTGGACCATGTCTAATAGAGTCCGATTCCTCCTTTCAGACATACCATTATGCTGTGGTATTCTAGGAGAAGTCCATTAGAAGAGAATCCCATTCTCTCCTAGATATATGAGAAACTCATCAGAAAGATATTCTCCTCTTCGGTCAGATTGAAAAATTTTAATACTCTTCCCAGTTTATTTTTCTACTTTACTTCGGAATTGTTTGAACATTTCAAAAAAATCTGACTTATATTTCATCAGATAGACATATCCATATATGGATAGATCATCTATGAAAGTGATGAAGTAGACATATTCACCTCTGGTACTTATGCTCATTGGTCCACATACATCAGTATATACTTGACCTAAGAGCTCATTGGCTCTCTCATCTTTTTCAGTAAAATATGACTTGGTCATTTTACCAAGAAGATAGGACTCACAGGTTGGAAGTGATTTACAATCATTGACTTCAAGAATTTTCTCTTGAGTCAACATGTTTATCCTATTCTTGTTTATATGACCTAGCCTACAATGTCATAAGTAGATATCTGATACACTATCTAATCTAGGGTGCTTGTCAGTAGAATAGATTATATTAATAGATTGTGATAACATATATATACCATTGTTCAATTATCCACAGAAAGCAGTAACACCATTCACAATGACATTACAAACTCATTTCTTTATTGAAATTTCATAATTGTTCATGGTCAAAAGGCCTGAAGAAATGATATTTAAAAAAAAATTAGGATAGAAATGATAATCACTAAGAATAACGGTATGAGATTCATATACAAGTTTCAAAATTTTTAAAGCTAGAATTGAAACCGCTCTTCCATCTTCAACGTTCAGAAATCTCTCGTCTTGCTCAAATCTTCTACTGACCTGCAACCTCTACAACGAATTACGAATATGGTAAGGGCTATCGATATCCAATACCCAGTCAGTAATATCATAAATAGAAAAATTGGAAGAAGTTATCATATAAATACCTTGTCCAGTAATAGCTTGCTTCTTTCTCTATCTGTTTGGATCTAGGGAGGCAATATACTGAGGACAGTTCCTCTTGCAGTGCCCCCGCTTCTTGCAAAAGAAGCATTCAGCTTGACTCTTTTTAGGCTTGATCTTCTTGATCTGATCCTGTACTGATGTACCAGCCTGAACTTGCACCTTCTTTATTTTCTTCTTCTTGCTCTTCTTCTTTTTTCCAAAGAATCGAGAACCAGAAGACGAACCTTCCACTAAGTTCATCGACTCTTTATGGAGCTGGTGATCCTTCTCAAAGTTCTGAAGTAACCCTAGTAAGCCATGGTAGTTTATTTCAGGCTTTGTCATTCTGTAATGAGTAAGGAAAGAAAGATAGGACTTTGGCAGCGAGTTCAGTATTACATCTTTCCCAAGTTGTTCATGCAAGAAAAAGTCGAGTTTGCTCAAGTGCTCTATCAGCTCGATCATGTACAGTACATGATCAGTGATAGAGACTCCATCCCGCATTCTGGCATTGATGATGGTGCAACTAGTCTTGTGCCTCTCAACGTCATCGGGTGTACCAAAAGAATCCTCCAATACTTAGAGCATTTCATTTGACTGAGCTATCTCAAACCTACGACTAAACTCATCGCTCATCGCAACCAGCATAATGCTACACACCATGGTTTGATCACTGAGCCACTTCTAATAAGTGTCTCTAACTATTCCACGTGCATTGGCAGTTGGCTCCTCAGATGCAAGATCCATCAGCATATATAGGATCCGTTCATATTCCAGGATAATCTTTAACTTTTAGTACCAGCTATCGAAGTTAGATCCCACCAACTTATCATTGTCCAACAATGATCGAAGCGATAAGGAAGTGGCCATGTCTGCACAAAGAAAAATCAAAATCTAATTAGTAATTGATTCATTAAATCTAAAGATTTGGACTTTAATCAAAAGATTTCTTTCATTATTTTATTCAAATTGATAGCCTCTACCTCCAATTCGAAGAATTATTCTAATTTCTTAGTGGATACTAGAATCCACATAGACTGCACATGAGCCCAACTTTGGTTGGCCAACCCATGTACATCTAAGGGTAGGTTCATAACCAATTATTTTTTTAAATAATTTTTAGTAATTAAATTTTACCCCAACCTCTGTTCAGTTGGTTTTGAACTTCTCAGAAAAGGGTCCAGTTAGGTCTAACCATTAACATGACCATACTTAGCCCATCTAACCAATGAATGATTAGGCCCAATTTTGGTTGGCCCACTTGACCATCATTTAGAAAGATGTATCAAAATGATCATATAATGAATGATAATTTCATCAATCGATAAGCATCAGGCCTTTGGGTCTCTAATGATTATCCAACTGATGGATCCATTATCATCCACTTTAATGAAAGGCTATGATCCAATTATCATATAACTATTTTATTTTAGAGATTTAATAATTTTAGAGAATTTATTTATAAAAGTGAGTAGGTCAGATTAACCAGCTTGTCATAATCATCCCATTGGCTTCACCAAGTCAGCTTAAGAGAGACCACTAGGCTGGTCTAGGAGCACCTAAATCAGTCACACTAATTTATTTAGCTGACATGGGTCAGCTCGAATAGTCAAGTGATTCAATCAAAACATAATCTCACCAAAAGGCCAAGTAAGTTCAATCGATGGGAGGGTCTGCCAAAGCTTGCATTAGACACCATCAAAAATGGCTAATTAAAGCGAGCTACCAATTAAAAATCTCTTATCTGATTTACCTTAGACACCAACTGATTTAATTAGTTTCAATTAGATCAACCTAACAGTTCATGCTAGACCGCGTAGCTAAGAATCAAGTCCATCTTAGGCCTTGTTAAAGATATGGACTTGGCCAACTACGACTATTGTAATTGATCTAGAGAATCCTTGACCTAATCTAAGACAACAATTGATTAGATTTAGTCAATTCTCTAATTAAGTCCATTCTTTAATCTAACCCTAGGTCTAATCCAATTAATGAACCTAATCTTCACTAACCCATTTAACCCAATGTGTTATGATTTATGTTTTAGGATCTTCAATTCACAATCCTAGATCCTAATCAATCAACTTCTTAATTCTCAATTAAGTTTTGGGCTGAGGATTGGGATTCAACTTTTTTAAAAAAATTTATATTTATAAAATATTTTAATAATATAGTTTTATCAAATAAGTTGTATGTTTGATTCATAATCAATATGCAAGTAAAATAAACATAAAACTACTTTAGATCTAATCTAAACAGGTTCATGTAATTGAAACAGTTTCAATAATAATCAATCATAAATCTTTCTAGATCAAATCTAACATATTTATGATGATTAAAATTAGATTAAAATATTTTTAATCAGATCATTTAAAATTTTTAGATCTAATCTAAAATTTTATAATCAATATTTTAGATCAGCACGTACTAGAACAACCTATTTACTGTAAGAGGTAAACCTTATAGTAGAACAACCTTATGGCAGTCCGTGCAATCTAAAATATTTTATTTTTAGATCTAAAATTATTTTAAATTTATTAAATTATAAATAAAATTAGATTAAATCTAATAAATTTATGATTAGAGTCAGATCATCACGAACTAGGACAACCTTTTCACTATAAGGAGTAAACCTTATAGTAGAACAACCTTATGGTAGTTCATGAGATCTAATTTTTTTTTAAATTTTAGATTTAATAATTAAATTATAAATTAAATCTAATTTAAGAAATAATCTAAATATGCATAAAAATTATATAACAAGAAACTAGGCTTTGATACCAATTGAAGGAACCAGATCTAGAGTTTCACGGATAGATCTTGAAACTTTTTAAAGATCATGCAGTAAAAGATTTAAATAAATTAAATATTTATTTAAATAAATAAATAAATACTAAGATATCTAATCTATTATATGATCAAGATATAATATTAAATCAAAAATTAAAATCAAATAAGAAAGAAAAGATTGATCAAATCAACCTAGATCTACACTACATCAAATGCAAGTATAAAGTTAATAGATCAGATCTATTACTTGAGCAAGTTAGATGTTCTAACTTACTGATCCAGGCTTGAGGATGAAGTCATAAGCTACACACGCATCCAACCTCTAGGAGTCGTCCACACAAGCCCACAAACATGATTAGAGATCCTGATGTAGAAAATTAGCACAGTATGCTAGCACTGTCCTGATCTCTCTTCGATGGTTGATCCGATGCTTTCTTCTTTGAAACTTGGATACTCCAAAATATCAGAAGAAAAAAAAATATTTGTGATACTTAGACACCTCTTAAAAGCTCATAAAAAGGGAGGAAGAGATCTGAAACAAAAACCCTAGAAGAAGACCCTCTTCTTCTTCTTTGTTCTTTTCTAGATACCCTAATTTATATTTTCAATATCTCTACGATCTAGATGAATTTTTCTCTAATTTTTCTACACTAAAGAGGCATCTCAAATATCTACAATCCATAAAAATTTTAGTAAATTTTTTTTTTAGATAAAGAGATATGCAGAGTACAAGTTAGGTCGAAAACCTAGACTAGGAAGAACCAAATAAGGAAAGTTGTTGGGGCGCCAACTCTTGGGTGCCCCCATCTTTTTTTCTGCCATGGACCAGCAAAGGGGGTGCACAAAAAATCCCTCTTTTACCATGGAAATTAGAAGAAATAAAGAAAGATGGGTCAGCACACAATCGGAAGAAGATTTGGTCAACAAGGATTCTATCTCATAGAATCCTTAAGCAAAACTAATTCTCCTTTTGACTTGGTCTTCCAACAAACTTCCATATGAGAAATAGAAGAGAGAAAGGAGGACATGAGAAAACTTGGGCATGGAGATTATTCACATAAAAATACAAAGAGAAAAGGATGGGGCGTGAGGAATAGGTGGCATAAGGAATAGGGAGTCCTAGTCACACTAGGACTCTTGTTTTGACTTGGTCAAATTAGGTCTTTTAACCAAATAAAAGTAAGAGTAAACCAACCCAATTAAATAAAGCCCTAATCTATTTAAAGACTTAATTAAAAAGATTAAATTAGATTTAATTTTAATTTAATTTTTTAATCAAATTAGAAAATTGGGTTGATCCGAGTCCTAGTTAGACTAGGACTAGTTCTTTCTTGCAATTTACTTATTCAATAAGCTAATTGAACTTGATCCAATCAAGCCCAAACTAAATCTAATTAAATTATATTTAATTAAACTTAATCTCAGCCTTCTGGCTTAATCAAATTAAGTTAATTAGCAATCAAATTGCTAATCGATCCTTCTGCAATACTTGCACTAGGTTAAATACCAATCGTATTGATTGTTTAATCCTAAAATGATTCTAAATCACTGATCAACCATCCGATCGAAATGTAAACTCTAATGTGTGTGACCTCATAGGTCCGAATCTAAATCGATAGCATAAAAATAAATTTTTATACCAATCAAAGTGACCATTTAGCAATGATATCCGACAACTGGATAGATCGAAAGGTGTAGAACACCATTCTTAGAATCCATGCGAATATAATTTTTATATAATTCATCCTCTTGACCATAATGCTCATAGGATACCTCAAAATTCAATTATTAACTCTGATCAGATTGTCCATATTGTATTTTAAAATATCAAATCCATCTGATGGATTATCCTAGCCAAATTTTGCTATATTGAAATACAGTGATACATTCTTCTTCAACTCTTAGAGTGGTCAGTTTCATCTTGATCACACTCTGACTTTGCAAGTACTTAACTATGCCTAGAAGTCTTTCATTACTGAATTAGAAATTTAGTTAGTCCGATACCAAAGCATAATGAGTTGCTTGAAAGTCACTGAGATGATCTCAGGTCTAAGGGATACTTATACCTATATCCTATCAAAGATATTCTTGATAGCAAAATGCTCTAAAGTTGATCACGTTCAATAATGATGTATCCATACATCTCATCTATATGCCATACCAATATCTCTACATTCTTTGGTTAAGAGGACAACCAATCTATATGGCATATAGCAACCTATGCTCGATAGACGTTGTCATCTTAATTAACAGTCTATCATTTGATTGTGAACAAATTTAAGGACTAATTGATAAATTCTCTTTTTATCGAAACTAAATAGTCCTAAGAATTTCATCATAATAATAGAGTTCATTAGAAGATGTAAATTTATGATGAAAAAGGATGCCAAAATATTTTTTATTTAACTAATAAATTAATTATAATATATCAATCGTCAATAGACTGATGATTAGCTTTAGGACATAATTTTTGACAACGATCTTCCCTTGTCAACCCACCTACAATGGCCTTCTTTCACCAACTGGCTCACGACAACCCCCTCCCCTCTATCCTCCCCTCGTCGGCTCGCCCGTGATGGCTCGTTTGCGATGGCCTCCCTCCCCTCTGGCCTCCCCTCTCCTTTGGCCTTCCCTTGCCGGCCCACCCATGATGGCCCCCATCCCCTCTTCTCCTTCCATCGAACCTCCTTTCTTCTTCTTGCCGCCACCTGCTGTCAATCTCCACCATCGTCGTTCTCCCCATTATCATCGGCATCAGCCTTCGTTGGTCCACAACTGAATGTTATTTTAAACAATAATATAAAAAATAAAAATATATAAAAAAATAAAAATCATATAATAAAAAATAATAAAAAAATAAAAAAATATAAAATAAAAATTAGAGACTAATTTTGTAATCAATTTTAATAATTAAAATAATATAAAAAATAAATTATAACTTATTTTTTTGATCAATTTTTTAATTAAAAATTTAAAAAAGAATTAATGATCAATTTTATTAATAATTTTTTTACAAAATTTATGATTGATTATGCGATCGATAAATTAATTAAAAAATAAAAAAATAGTAACCAATAAATTAATTTAAAAAATTTAAAAATAATTTGTGACTAATTTTATAATCAATTTATTAATTAAAAATATTTTAATAAATTTAGCGATCAATTTTGTGATTGATTTTAGTAAATAATTTTATGATCAATTTTACAACCAATTTTAAAAAATAAAATATTATCAAATTTAAATTATTTTTTTCAATCATAAAATTTTATGATCGATTGAAATTAGTTACAATCGATTTTGCGGTCACTAAAATTCTATTTTTTTGTAGTGTACATCGGTGATAATGTTAATATCACAATAGAAAAAAAAATAAATAAAAGAATATAATCAAATACATGGATTAAGTCAAGGCTTATCTCTGCGGGACATACTAGCTTTACTATGAAAAAAAAATTTTACAAAAGAAGATCATACTCTCAACTTTTATACACTAATCTCTCTCTCAATAAGAAGCACTCTTCCTCATAAAGCTCTATTTCTAAGAGACCCATATAGCACTGACCGCTGTCTGATAGTCTATTTGAAGCTCCTGCTTCTACTCTCTATTGGTATCTCTCCATGGTCTATTACTTGCCTCTCTCCGAGTCTCTACCTGCTGCTGAGCCATCATTGCTACCATATCTCTGTTGCTACCCACAGGACCTTTTAAAGATCTCAAACCAAGTTTTGGTCGAAGACAAGACTCCGATTGTAACTCAAATTAGCCACCTAACCATCTGATCATGATCGTTGGTATTCCAAGCCATCGGATCGTGTAACCACACAAACATCTGACCAAAATAGGGCCATAGACCCCATGAAACTGCCCTTAACCACTTAACAGCCCATGCCATGCATGTGGACCACATTAGTACTCGTAGACTGCGCATCTTGCATGTGTAGACTGCATGGGAACACATGGATCGCGTCCCCTACTTTTGTGGACCGCGTCCTATGGTTCGTGATGGACCACTCGACTTAGGCGCATGCCTGCTCCGTGTGACTCCATTGAACCATGCCTATGTGGGCTTACATGAGTGCTTGGGCTGCATGTACAAATGATGAAAGTAGTAGCAAAGATTATTTATCTAAAAAATTATTTTATAATCAGATACCGTTTGATCTTTTGATCACTCATTTTTTATTTAACAGTCGAAATCATCCTGCACTAAATTGATCATAATAATATTATCCGATTGAGATAAAATTTTGATAGTATACTACAAATATCACCGAGATCATCATTGTAAGTTTTCGGACTCATCGATAGTCTCTATCTATTAGATCATCATGTAGACATTTATGATCGTTGAAATTAAATTTTATTGATCGACATAGCTAGAGCTATCAGATCGAGATGGATTTTTGTGATAATACTATAACGATAATTATTTAGATAATGAATAGTAAAAATAAATTTTAAATTCTAAAATTATATTAATAAATTATTTAGATAATGATAAATTATTTATAAAAATAAAAAAAAATAATTAAAAAAATTTGATGAATAATTTGCGTAGGCAATAACCATAATTATCTATGCTTTTTTCTTACGTAGGTAATTATGCTTATTGCCGATACTAAATTAACATCAAAAAATAATTTTTTATTAAATTTTTTTATAAAATATTTACCAACATAAACTTTGCATAGGCAATAAGATTAATTACCCATAATATAGGAAATTAGATTATTGCCTATGCAAATTTTACATCGACAAATTATTTACAAAAATAAAAAAATAAAAAAATATTTTTGATGCTAATTTAGTGTAGACAATACGTATTGATTAAGTATAGAAAATTAATTTATTACCTACACAAATTTAGCATCGACAAAAATTTTTCAAAAAAATAAAAAAATAATTAAAAAAATTTGTCAACTTTTAATTAGCATAGGCAATGAGTTTAATTACCAACGAAAATGCTAAGTGCAGGCAATTGAACTTATTACCTACATAAACTTTGCATCGGTAAATGCTTTGATAAAAAAATAAAAAATCGTACCACCCATTATCGATGCTTTTGTCTAAATTTCAATATACTAGTTTACGTCGATAATTATATTTTACGATATTTTTTTTAAGCATAAGTAATTATTTTTTTTTTGATATTTATTATCTTGCATAGCTAATTGTCATCTTTTTCTATACAAAATTTTGCATAAGTAAATTTTGCATTGGCAAATCTTCTATTACTTGTAGTATATTTCAACCATGCTTTCATCAACATGATTCCAAAATCAAATGCTAGTCCCACTATGAAAGAGTTTGGCCGATCAATTCTAAGCATGTAGTTATTAAACTCTTCTAAAAAACTCTATCCATTCAGCTAGATAAAGTAATTGATTGCCTTGTTTTTCCCATGCAAGCTACTCTCATCAAAGGGTGATTAATCTTTGAAAGCTTCCTTACTGCAAATGAAGTCATCTCTCATTGCCGCGATCCAAGATCAAAGGTATTCTATGTAGACTTTGAGAATGCCTTTGATTCCATCTTCTGGGAGTTCTTGTTTGAGATGCTGAAAAACCGTGGATTTGGGCTAAGATGGTTATCCTACATATTGGCTATTCTCCTCAACTCCAAATCTGCCATATTCTTCAATGGTCGAGCAGAAAATTGGTTTGTGGATCAAAACAGTGTCAAACAAGGGAACCCTATTGCTCCACTATTATTTAATCTTGTCATTGACACGCTAGACAGAATACTGACTCAAGCTGCTGCCGAAGGCCTTATTACTGGTGTTGGTTCATCGGAAACTATGGGCAACATCAGATCTCTTCATTTTACTGATGATACACTACTTCTCTGTAATTATTCTAAGCTACACATTCAAAACTCAAATTTATCCTTTATGCCTTTGAGCTTGTGACTGGTCTCAAAATTAACTTTAGTAAAACCAATGTAATCGGACTACAACTTAACTCAGATGAGACGGAAGCCATTGCTGGCCTTCTCGGATGTTAGAAAGCTTACCATCCTATCCAATATTTTGGCCTTCCTCTCCATCGCTCCAAACTCCAAACATCACACTAGAATTTCCTCATCGAAAAAAATGAAAGGAAGCTATTGGAATGCACTACAAGAAATCCAATATTTTGCGATGAAATTATTTACGATGAAAAAAATTTCATCACAAATAAAGATATTTACGATGCAAAAAACTTTATGTAGCTAATAATATTTATTTACGATAAAAAAAATTTTCATCATAAATAATTAATTATTTATAAAGAAAATAAATATTCCATCGTAAATAATAGATTATTTGTGATGAAAAATTTTCATTGCAACTAATTATTATTTACGACGAAAAGATGTGTTACATCGTAAATAATCGTTATTTGCAATGAAAGTTTTTATCATAAATAATCTACCATAAGTAAACTATTTAAAAAAAATAAAAATATCAAATTATTTTTGATGAAAAATTTACGTCGTAAATAATCAATTATTTATGATGGAAATGAGTGTTACGTCGCAAATAATCGATTATTTGCGATGAAAGGTTTTCATTGCAAATAATCTACCATAAATAAACCATTTAAAAAAATAAAAATATCAGATTATTTACAACAAAAAGTTTTCATCTCAATTAATTATTATTTGCGACAGAAAGAGATGTTACGTCGCAAATAACCATTATTTACAATGAAAGTTTTCATCATAAATAATCTACCATAAATAAATTATTTTAAAAAAATAAAAAATATCAGATTAATTATGATGAAAATGAGTTTTACGTCGCAAATAATTGGTTATTTACGATGAAAAAATTTTCATCGTAAATAATCTATCATAAATAAATCATTTAAAAAATAAAAATATCAAATTATTCATGATGAAAACTTTCCTTGGCAAATAATTATTATTTATGATGAAATCTTAATTTATGTTGCAAATAATAGATTATTTACAAAGAAAATTTTTCATCACAAATAATGTGCCGTAAATAAATCATTTAAAAAATAAAAATGATGGATTATTTATGATGAAAATTTTTATCATAAATAATCAATTATTTATGATATAAATTTTATTTGCATCATAAATAATCTTTATTCACAATGAAAATCTTCCATCGTAAATAATTTGACCAAAATTTTAAATTTAAAAAATAGAAAAATATGGACTATTTTAAAAATAAAAAAAGAGCAAAAATGTATCGTGCATGATCGATGCAACAGGATTGTGGGGTGCGAGCGCATCCACAATTAGCTAGCCCGTAAGCAAATTAATATTTTTTAAATTTTTAAAAGTTAATATTCTTTTTAAAAAAATTATTTTTTGAATATTATATAGTTTTGAAATTTAAAGCTTATCTTCATCGTTCATTATTTAAGTAATTATCATGCAAGTATCATCACAAAATATCGCCTATATCTGGTAGCTCTATCTATGTAGATTGATAAAATTTAATTTCAACGATCAAGAACGATCGTATGATGATCTGATAAATAGAAATCATTGATGGATCTAAAATTTTGCAATGATGATCTCTGTAATATTTATAGTGCAGTATCAAAATTTTACTTCAATTGGATATAATTATCATATACAATTTAGCACAAGATGATTTGGACCGTTAAATGAAAAATGTATGATCGAAAGGCCAAATAACGTCCGATTAAGAAAATTTTTTAGATAAATAATTTTTGCTACTACTTTCATTATTTATATGGTGATAATCATAAAATTAAAATCATATGTATATGAATCATCCATGTTAAATAGATCTTACAAAAACATAAGTATAATTATTTAAGGACCTTAAGAATAAGTATTAAGAGACGTATAGTTTTAGATTATTCATATACGTGCAGTTTGAATTTTATGATTTTCACCGTACAAATGATCAAAGTAGTAACAAAGATCATTTATCTAAAAAATCATCTTAATTGGACGTCATTTGGCTATTTGATCACTTTTTTTATTTAATGGTCGAAATCATTCCGTACTAAATTAACCATAATAATGATATCTGATTGAAGTAAAATTTTGATCATATGCTACAAATATCATAGAGATTATCATTGTAAGTTTTCAAATCCATCGGTGGTTTCTACCTATCAGATCATTTTACAGTGGTTCATAATTGTCAAAATCAAATTTTATCGATCTACAAAACTAGAGCTACCAGATCGAGGTAATTTTTTGTCACGATACTCACACAATAATTACTTAAATAATGAATGATGAAGATAGACTTTAAATTTTAAACTTATATAATATTTAGAGAATAATAATTTTTTTTAAAAGAATACTAATATTTGAAAAAAATAAAAAAAAATTAATTTGCCCTCGGGCTAGCTAATAGTGGACGTGCTTGCACCACTCAACCCCATCACATCGACCATGCATAGCATATTTTTGCATTTTTTTAAAAAAAAATTGCATCTTAAGAAATATTCCATCATAAATATTCTTATCTTTTATTAATTTTTAAATTATTTATTTACAAAAAATTATTTACGATAGAAGATTTTCATCGCAAATAATAATAATTTGTGATGTAAATGCTTTTCCATCATAAATAATATTATTTTGTGACGTAAATTTTCCATCTTAAATATTCTCACTTTTTTAATTTTTTAAATTATTTATTTATGAAAAATTATTTTTGATGGAAAAAATACATCGCAAATAATTGTTATTTGTGATGAAAATTAATTTTTCATTGCAAATAATTTTATTTAATATTTTAATATTTTTTGATGAGAAAAATTTTTTTCAAAAAAAATTGGTTGAAATTATTAGCGACGAAAAATAAATTTCTATTGCTAATAATTATTTTAGCGATGAAATTTCGTCACTAAAACATCATCGCAAATTTTTTTAAATATCCTCCCCCACTACGTTCACACGAAATCCACTCTCGCCCACCCCCTCATCTTCTCTCTCCCCCTCCTTCGCTTCTACCGATCGACGACCTATTCTCCCATTGTCGCCACCATTGCTGCCGCTGTTGTCGCCGTCATTGCCGCTGCCACTGGCGTCGTTCTCGCCGCCCACCATTGATGATATTTTTTTTGTTCTCTTTCGATCGTTCGGAGGGCCGCAGGTGCCATGCGGTGGCCGATGGTGGGCGGTGGGGCATGGAGGATGCGTGCTGACTGCAGGGGGTGGGGGGGTGGGGTGCGGGGTGCGAGGTGGTGGTGATAGGACCATGAGTTGGGGGCAGTGGATGTATACATAAGGTGGCCGATGGTGGATGGTGAGGTGCGGAGGGTTGGTGCCGGCTGCAGTGGGCCGATGGAGGGCCGCATGAGGTGCGAGGCTGTTGGACAGTGGTGACAGGATGGGTTGGCAGGCCGCAGGCATCGATGGTGGGTGGCGGAGGGGTGCTGGCAGGGATTTAATGATTCGACGGATAAAAATGTCCTAACGCCTCGAAAGGGTGCATAGGTGGGTTTCTAGTCCAATTGTTCACTGAGGTAGGGCTGGGAGTGACGTGGGTTAAGCGTTGGCATCATGTCTCGAACAATCCTTCTAGCATAGTGGGGGTTGCTATGCCCGATCTCTCCCCCTCACTCCATTTTTTTACCAAAAAAAAAAAAGATAGATGGCTATGCTTATATTCTCAATTACCCCCCCCCCCTCTCTCTCTCTCTCTATATATATATATTCAAGATGTACAATCAGTTTCCCAAAATGATCGATGCACACATTCCAAAGTGATGCTCTTGGTAAGTTGAAGTCCTAAGTCTCCTATGTGCTAAGTGTGCTTTAAGTGCCCTAAGTACTTTTGCACACTCACCACTATGCCCTCAAGTGTTATATAAAAAACTATCTAACTTAGGCATTGGAAGGTTCCCCATCGAATACTCTACAGTAAAAAGACGTCTTTATCTATGTTGTTTCATATTAGATCTAACAAGACATAGAGTTTCAAGCATGGTCTCCTTCTCTCAATCTCAACTTGGGTGCGGTCTATATTATAGCAATCGTTTCCAAATTCACAGCCGTCATGCATTAACTTTCTTGGAGTTACGTCATGATCTTTGGCTAGCTCCTTTGGTCTACTAAGAATTTTGTCGAGCCCTTTAGTGGATAGGCCAGTTGGATATCGGCTTAGGCCATTGACAAAGATTTTGGAAATAGGAGCCAATATCCTTTACCCCATTAATGGAAATCATTGTTTGAATTTAAAATGTTAATGTATAAGTTAGTCAGCCATAGGATTCAGATCATAATAAAAAGGACTTCTTGGAGAAAAGGATGCCAACGATAGGGTACTTGAGGCTTACAAATTGATGCTCAAAATCACTTTGATCTGCCTAATCAGAAGTTGAAACTAGATGTCGTTAAAAAGCCTCTTTCTTCTTTGGTAAATTATCAAAAATCAAAACTTAAAAATTTAAAGACATCATGCCCCAATTAAATTCCCGCGCTTTGGTAACTATGGCTACTTTTTCTGGGATATGTTATCTAAAGGCATTGTTCTCCATATATTATATGAACAAATACCAAATATGATCTTGAAGGGGCGCTCATTCATCTATGTGCTAATTGTTGAATCACAAATATACATAAATATATACATAATTTCCATTGGGACATAAAATGTTTTCTTATTGAGATGATACACAAAGTTACAAGAAATAATGAATTAATAAAATATTACAAGAACAATGAAATAAATCCATCATAGTGTTACAATCGTTTAATATTTTAAATGCTGCATGCAAATCATATCCAAAGCTTTCTTTGTCCAATCTTCTAACAAGGAGGCATGTTTGAAGGCGGTGGTAGCAATCGAGCCTGTGGGCTCGCGCCATTCTTGACAATGAACACAGTGTTCATTCCCCAGCTAAGATGACGATCTAAGTGGCAGTGCATGAACCAAACACCTGAATAAATGTATTAATCAAAATGATTAAATAAATTCATGCGAAGAAAATAAAAAGAAATCACAACCATACCTAGTAAACATCAATTACAGAAAACTTTGACAAAAAAAAAAACTCCAAATCAACGTTGGAAGAAATGAATTGCCACGATTAATAAATTGAGAAAACCATTTGAATCGTTTTCTTTCGATAAAGTCACGCTAGAAAAGGAAGTACTCTGCTTAGTTAACCCAGGATACTAATTTCAAAGTGGCAAGTCAGCCGATGACCAAATTTAAACTTACGTGGAGAGACGAAACCAAACTCACCTGGGTTTGCAGCCCTGAACCTGATAGCCGCCCACCCATTCTTGGGCACTCCAACCGTGTTCTCAAGTGGTGGGTCCACCAAGTTGTAGCTGGCCGGATCCTTCTCCGCATCATAGTTTCCGAACCCCCGTCCCACCACGTAGAAGCTATAGCCATGCAAGTGCATGGGATGGTTCTCCCCAGCCAAAAGGTTGGTCCCCTGGAACACAATCTCCAAGCTAGTATTGTACTCCAAAACCCTAACCTCCGTCGCCAACCTCGGAAACAACAAGCTGGACGGCAAGTTATCTCCGGTGAAGTTGAAGTAGAATGGCGGCTCACTTGGAAACCCCGTCCCATAGACTCCGCTGATGTTCCGATAGTAGGCGTCGAGGACATCGATCGGCGGCGAAACAAAACTTATGTTGTTAAGGCTGGCGGCTAGCCGGTTGTTGTTCGGCCCCTCGCACGAGCTGTTGGGGCATAAAATCTCATTGACTGATATTGAGATGATGATCCGTTCATCGATGGTTTGCGGGACATCCACCGGGTGGTCTTTGCTCGCCAAAGACCGGAGGTTGGCAGTGAAGTTGGTCGCCGAATCGGTGTCATTGTACGATGGGAGGTAGGGGAATTGCGGAGACATCGATGAACTGCTGGTGCCATTGATGTACTCTACGATTGCTGTCGTGATAGTGTTATCGAACGGAACATTAAACGCACTGGAGTAGGCCGAAGCTGCCATGTAGTAACGGCTGTTGGTAGAGTTGGTGACAGGTTGGTTGGCCTCAAGGAGGAGGTCCATGGTCTGGCCCGGCGTGATCATGATGAAGTCGGTCGTGAATGGCTTGGTGTAGCTCGCATCAGTGCCGACCACGGTGAGCCGGTGTCCGGCGATGGCGAAGAAGAGCTCGTTGTTTATGGCCGCATTAACCACTCGGAGGAGGTAGGTCTTGCCATGCTCCACCAAAGCCTTGAATGTTCCTATATACATACAGCATTCAGACAAAATGGTAAGATAGACTGCAGGCACATTAGTGAAAGAAATATGGCTGGATGAGCGAGTGACACGTGGGGGTTTACCTGGTTTGGAGCAGTTGTAGAGGTCGCCGGGTTGGCCGTTGATGGTATAGGCATCGGATATTTGCGGGTCACCGCCGGTGCGGAGAGCGTCTGCTAGGACTTCACTCACGTTGGCGTTCCACCATTCTCCTGTTATTACAGTAATAATGAAATGGTCGACATTTTGTCACCTCCCAGTGAAATAAATTTAAGAATCCAACTTATGTTGCAGACATGCATACTTTTACGTACAGCCCGCTCCATGCTAATATTGCGGCATTGCTACGTTAGTAGGCTTGGAGTCGGCAACATTTACATTGTGCATGGGTATATATCATCATATGACTTGCAGAACTAGAGAAAGAGAGGAGGATGTACCTAGAATGATGGGTATCTCCTTGTAGGGCTTGGAGAAGGGGAAGGTGGTGCCGCGCCGAGGGTACACTATAATGGCTCCATGTACCGTCGCCCGATCCCAGTCACTGTGGGCATGCCACCAGAGGGTCCCTTCCTCTTCAGAGAAGAAGATGGTGTACGTGAAGTTAGCTCCAGGTTGGATTGGACACTGTGTGATGTACTCCGGGCCGTCGGACCATGGATTCCTTGGCTGGTCCACCCCATGCCTGAGAATTAATGTATCCAGAATTAGTATATCACGCGGTACTCCATTATTGGTATTCAATATATAGTTCTTTTAGTAGTTTCAAAATAGAAGTGCTACACGGATTTTGATACATACGTACCAATGGAGGGTGATGTTGTACCCCGCATGGTTGTAAACTCTGACGATAACGGTGTCTCCCTTGCGGGCTTTGATGGTTGGCCCTGGGAACTGGCCGTTCACCGTCAGGATTTTCTTGGTGTGACAGAGCCGAGTGTAGGGAGTTTCTTCTATCTGCAGCAATTAGGTAATCATGATCATCATAAACCGTGGGTGACTGATAATTCAAACTTACACGGCATGATCTCGAGTTTTTTGTTTTTTTAATAATTATAATAATAATAAAAAATATAAAATGATCTAGAGATTCGAAATTGGTCATAGCTGTGAACATAAAAAATCCGCTTAGCTATTCTTTCTCTATCATGCAACATAGAACGACTTTTCAAACTTGGAGAATGGAGGCCAGTTTGTTTGCAGGCAAAATGTGAAATTGAAATTCTATGTAGGAGAATGGAAGCGTGCGCTAATTTAGACTGCTAACTCCATGGGGAAGTTTTTTTTACGAGACGGACAAAAATCTTGAGATTGGTCACTTGATGAGGAAAACCAGCCCGGGTCCACATAAGGTACATGTAGACAATCTTCCTTGCTAGCGTAGCCTTGCATGTAGGCAAAGCACAACAAGACTATATGTAATAGGACTTAAGCCTTTGGCCCTCCTCATTAGCCTCTTGATCTTGGACCAACCCATGCGTTAGACCAAGTCTAACCATTGGCATCCCGTCTAGTGGTCATAACATAGACATAAGCTCCAAGAGGGAAAAACAGGAGACAGAAGGAAAGAAAAGAAATATAAGCTAGACATATGATCAGCATGGGCTCATATTGAATGCGGATCATTTCCAAAATGATACCCTATCTCAGTATGGAAATCTTCAAATGATGAAACTGGCAAATTTAAGTTTAACTTACCACAAAGTCATGGTGATGAGTGGCAGCCCAAACCGGGCTTGCAAGCAGACCACATAACGCCACAAATCTCAACAAATGCATGATGGAAGCCTTATGGATGCCCATAATTAATTTGATAGGAGGGAGTAGGGAAGAGAGAAGGGAGAAGAACTATGCTCTATATGTTGTTTGGCCATTGAGACATCCTCCATGCGGTATTTATAGAGGCAACCGTTGGCTTGGCTATCGAAGACAAGATAGATGACTAGTTCGTATGATTTGGTATGACAGCATACATTGAACCATTCATTATACATTGACCCATTCATTCACGTTTCTTTCAACGCGGTAACCCCTTACCATGTTGTCCAAGGCTTTTTTTTTATTTTGGCGAAAAAAAGGTCTCAAAACCACTAGAGGATTGCCGTCAAAGGCTTTAGTGGGTTGAAGCTCTTTGAAGATTTCCCTGGGTTTTACGAATTATTTTTTGGAAAGTCAAAATATTTTACGATAAACGGATATTTCGGACAGCGGGAAAGCACCTTGGGTTGGTTCAAGGTCAGAGCTGACAAGCCTCTCCTAGTTTCTAGTAGCCGTCCGACTTTGGGTTAAGAGACCAACTCAATGATGATCATACAGAGTACATATCCTTTGTAGTACGCGTAGAGTATATATCATTTGCAGTAAACGCATGGTACCTAGAATATGGTACGATCATGGATGGCTGCTGTCAGTAGATAGATAGCCATCAAATGAAGAATCTATGAGCTTGGGCCATACCACATATAGATTGCTATGTTTGATAACCGTCCACGACCATCCATGGCTACATCCTACTCTACGATGCCGGCACCACATATGATCGATCCTACTTGGATTATACAATGGCAAGAGAGGCTATGTAATGGATCTTGGGATTGAATTTTTGAAATAAAAATTGAATGATCATGTTCTTATAGTAAAGGGCGGATATATATTCTCTTGATGGACATGGACAGGATTTTATTGAACCATTTAAATCCTATGCTTTCATGGGCATTATTCGATCTTCATTCATTTTTCTTTTCCATTAATTGGAATGTTGGAGTTTTTTTATTTGAATTTCAGTATCAATTCGCTTCTGTGTGGTTATTTTGACCTCAATAGTCATGGATTGAGGCAATTAGTATTAATGAAAAAAAGGATGATCAACATCTTCTTTTACCGTATTTGACCATCATGTTAATCTTGTTATTGAAAAAGGAGGCATAATGATCCTATGAAGCTTGAGTGTTCTTGCAAAACTAAAAGTCCCAGTATTTGTTTACAAAAATTCACCATTGTTGTTCATTTTTCTTCAAAACCAATAAACAATTAAATGAATTGATAGCAAGATAGATAAGGCTCCAACCCAGCATTTACGCAAAAAGTTAATTAATAGGTCACTAAAGGATAAATATGGCATTCCCATGCTACGTTAAAGATCTCCACTAAGTTAGATTAGATTCATGAAATCGTCAAGTGATATACAATCTATATTTAATTATTATAAGGGTCACCATTCAACGAAATCATGATATGCAATCATTCGACAAAAGCATATCATCCCATCTCATCGCTAGTGTACATGAAGAGAACACTAGTATGCGATCCATACCATTTGTCTTTCTTATTTTACAAATATATAATTAACATTATTTTCCTCGATGAATTTCAAATTTTAAATTTTGAATTATGAATATTGGACTGATTGGGCCATGTCCACTATTCAAACAGATTAATCTAGCATTTTAATTTGACTTGTATTTATTTGATGCAAGATTGTTTTTTGAATTGGCATGTATATAACCATGCCACACTATATGTTCACATTTGTTGGAGCCATAATTATCTGTCTTTCTTAATCATCACTCTTGATCTTTGTATCATGATTAATTAATTGATTTAACAACCAAAGAACTTTAAGAGTTGTACCTCTGGGGGAGATGATTCCACTGTCAGTCCCATTAACTAATGTTGCGTTGTTGATTTCCTAGACTGAAATTGGCCTCATCTCACCCTAGCAAAAAGTTTAAAGGTAGGAAATTAATATATACATTGTTTGAGAAGGTTGGTGCGAGAGGAAACCTGATGCGAAAGCATGCATGCATTCACGCAGAACCGTGACGTATTGATTATCTTGTATCGTTGAGTCAAACTGGGTTAGGCAGCGAAAAGAGTTGCCTTGCGTCACGTAAACATCGCGTCCAACGACAGCAGAGTGGGACCGTCGTCGATACCGGAGAGCTATATCCAAGAAAAATGCCGATTAATCAAATGGTCCACAATATCCAAATGATTATAATTAATCCAGCTGGGACGTACATTGCCGAGATCAGCAAGTCAGAGCCTCGAACCTTTACATGCATGGTGGTAGATTCAACCAAGCCGTCCATCCAGATTCGTTTGCCACCTTGAATTTGATTTGGACGATAAGATGGCCAGGATTATGAGTTGGCTTCGCCTGCATGAAAGCCTCCATTATGAACAAAACTCCAAATCTACTCCGTGGATTTCGGGGAAACACACCTCCCAAACGGCGTCAGTTGGTCTATCCTCCTCGCCTGGTGGTCATCAAAATTATTGCGTCAGACTGGTAGAGCTATCAACGAGTCAGATTCACGTATATTTATCCAATAAATTTGAATCTGATATTAAAATCAAATTTATTTATTTATATCTAAATTTAAATCCAATAAATTATAATTTAAATAAATAAAATTTAAATATTAAATATTTAAATCTAATAGATTTAAAATTTAAATTATATATATATATATAATAATAATAATAATAATAAATTTTTAGATCTTTTTCTTCCTCTTTCGATTTCTCCTCCTTCCATCCTCACGAACCCCTCCTCCATCCTCTGTAGAGTCCCAACTCCCCGTGAAACCCCCCTTCTCATCTTTCCCGAGCCCCGGCCCCTTGCAAAACAATCCCCCGCCCCCCGCGAAGCACCCTGGTGATCCATCATAGCATCGCACCACCCCCGCCCTCTGCGACTCCCTCGACACCCCTACAGGCAGCCCATCACCCCCTGCGGCTCCTTCGACACCCCCGTGTTTCGTCATAGCATCACACCGCCCCTGCCCCCTATGGCTTCTTTGGCACCCTCGCGGCGATCAGTCACAGCATTGCACCGCCCTCGCCCCTGGGCTCCCTCGGCACTCCCATGCTGGCACCCCCTTGTGGCTCCCCCAGCACCTCAATGGCCCGTCGCACCACCCCGCCACCCTGTGGTCCCCCAGCACCTCCATGGCCCATCGCACCACCCGGGCCCCCTTCCGCACCCCCGGCACTCCTCCATGGCTTCGCCTGTCACCCCCTCCCTCTCTGTCTCTTGATCTCCCTCTCCTTCTCCTAGTCTCTCCCTCTCTCGATGTCCTTTATCGACGGCCGCTAGATCACCTCCACTACAAGAAAACAGTGATCTTGCGATCGATTTTGTGACCAAATTTTTTGGTTGAAATTGGGGATCGATTTTGCGACCAAAATTTTTGCGATCAATTTATGACTGAAAATTTGAATATAAAAATAAATTTATAAAATATTAATTTTATAAAATTTTATAATTGATTTTTTGATCGAATTTTTGGTCATAAAATTTTCAATCAAAAAATCAGTCAGAAAATCTCAAAAATAATTTTTTAAAATTTAAAATAATTTAAAAAGTTTTTTGACCAATTTTTTGGTCAAAAAATTAATTTTTTTCAACCAAATTTTTGTCACAAATTTTTTTGACCAAAAAATTGATCGTCAAATACCAAAATTATTTTTTAAAAAATTTAAATAATTTAAAAATTTTTTGATTGATTTTTTGGTTAAAAAATTAATTTTTCTAACTAAATTTTCTATCATAAATTTTTTAACCAAAAAATTGATTATAAAATCTTAAAATTATTTTTTAAAATTTAAAATAATTTGAAAAAAAAATTTGATCAATTTTTTGGATGAAAAATTAATTTTTTTGATCAAATATTTGGTCACAAATTTTTTGATCAAAAAATTTATTGCAAAATCCCAAAATTATTTTTTTAAAATTTAAAATAATTAAAAAGAATTTTTCCATTGATTTTTTGGTCAAAAAATTAATTTTTTTTGACCAAATTTTTGGTTGCAAATTATTTGATCGAAAAATTAATTACAAAATCTCAAAATTATTTTTTAAAACTTTAAAATAATTTAAAAAAAATTTTGACCAATTTTTCATTCAAAAAATTAATTTTTTTTATCGAATGTTTGATCATAAATTTTTTGATCAAAAAATCTATCAAAAAATCTTAAAATTATTTTTTTTAATTTAAAATAATTTAAAAATTTAGCAACCAATTTTTTGGTTCAAAAATCAATTTTTTTAATCAAATTTTCGATCATAAATATATTTTGCAACCAAATATAATTTTTTTCTATTTTTTCTAAAAATAGTATAATTTTAGAATTTAAAACATATCTTTACCATTCATTATCTAAATAATTATCATTAATATATCATCATAAAAGACTAGTTCGATCCGATAGCCCTAGTTATGTTGATCAATAAAATTTGATTTCGATGGTCATGAATGATTGTATGATGATCTGATAGATAGAGACCATCAATGCATTCAAAAACTTATAATGATGATCTCAGTGATATTTATGGCACACTATTAAAATTTTACTTCAATCGAATATCATTATCATGGTCAATTTAGTACGAGATAATTTAGACCATTAAATAAAAAATAAGTGATCAAAAGGCTAAACGACATCCGATTGTAAGATAATTTTTTAGATAAATGATCTTTGCTATTATTTTAATTATTTATATGGTGATGATCGTAAAATTCAAACTATATATATATGAACCATCAACGTTAAGCTGGTCTTACAAAAGCATCAGTATAGTTACCTAATGACTTTAAGAATGAGTATCAAGAAACATAATTTTAGATCGTTCATATATGCACAGTTTGAATTTTATGATCACCACCATACAAACAATCAAAGTAGTTGCAAAGATCATTTATCTAAAAAATTATCTTATAATTGAATGCCATTTGGCCATTTGATCACTCATTTTTCATTTAGCGGTCCAAATCATTTCATACTAAATTGACCATGATAATGAGGTCTGATTGAATTAAAATTATGATAGTGTGCTATAAATATCATCAAGATTAGCATTACAAATTTTTGAATCCATCGGTGGTCTAAATCTATCAGATCATTATATAGTCATTTATGGCCATCGAAATTAAATTTTATTGATTGACATAGCTAGGGCTACCGGATCGAGTTGGTCTTTTACGATGATACTCTAATAATAATTATTTAGATAATAAATAATGAAGATGAACTTTAAATTATAAAATTATACCATATTCAAAGAAAAATAAAAAAAATTATATTTAGTTGCAAAATACATTTGTGATCGAATAATCGATCAGAAAAAAATTAATTTTTTGGTCAAAAAATTGGTAAAAATTTTTTTAAATTATTTTAAGTTAAAAAAATAATTTTAAGATTTTTTATCAATTTTTTGATCAAAAAATTTATGATAAAAAATTCAATCAAAAAAATTAATTTTTTGACCAAAAAATCGATCAAAATTTTTTTTAAATTATTTTAAATTTTAAAAAAATAATTTTGAGATTTTTGATCAATTTTTTGGTCTCAAAATTTTTTATTTTTTTACAACCAAAAAATTGATTATTAATTTAAATTTTAAAAAAATTATTTGGCACCTTTTTTTTGGTGATTTATTCAATTATTTTAAAAAAAAAATTTATGAGCCCTGGTGCCCCACTCCCAGCCCCATCCTAGTCGCCCTCGACCCCCATCTTTCCCTCCCTGGTGATCGACCCGATGGGCCCCCTCCCCTCTTCGAAGATCGCCCGCGACGGCCTCCTCTCGCTGGCCTGCCATGATTGCCCCCTTCCCCTCCTCGAAGATTGCCCGCGAAGGCCTCCGCTTGCCAGCCAGCCCGCCCGCGATGGCCCCATTCCCCTTCTCTTTACCGCCACCTACTGTCCAGGGGGTGCGGTGCTGGATGTGCGGAGCAGCGGTCGGGGGGTGGTAAAGGTGGCTAGTGGGTAGCACGGGTGATGCAGATGGTCGGGGGGTGGTGCAGGTAGCCCGAGGGCAGCGCGGATAGTGCAAGGTGCCGTGGGGGCAGGCAGTCAGGGGCAGTGCAGGCAGTCAGGGGCAGTGCAGGCGGTGCATATGGCCGTGGGGCAAGGCGAGCGGTCGAAGGCGGTGCAGGTTGCTTGGGGGTAGCGCAAGCGGCTGGCAAGTGGCTAGGGGGCAGCACAGGAGATTGGAGGGCGGTGGTGTTGGCGGATGAGGGTGGCGAGGGAGGATTCCACTGAAGGCATGTGAGAGAAGGATGAAAAAAAGTAATAAAAAATATTTAAAAATAAAATTTTAAAAAATTATTTAAAAATATTAATAATTTATTATTTTATAAAAATAAAATATGTAAAAAATAAAAATAATATAAATTTAAAATATAAAAAAAATTAGTGATCGATTTTGTAATTGATTTATTTAAAAAAATATTTTTTAAAAAATTTATGATCGAATATTTGATCAATTATTACTTAAATTTTTAGTTTAATATTTTTTTATTAATTTAGCGACTGATTTTTTTAAAAAATATTTTTTAAAAAAATTTATTACCAAATTTTTAATCAATTATTATTTAAATTTTTAGTTTGATATTTTTTCATTAAATATTTTGGATTAAAAAATTGATCAAAAAATTTTTTAAATTTAAAAAAAAATTGGGACTTTTTGACAGATTTTGTGTTTGCAAATTTTTTTAATCTTTTATAACCAAAAAATCGATAGTAAATTTAAATTTTAAAAAATTTAATTAGCTTTTTTTTTATGATTTACCTAGTTATTTAAAAAAAAATTACAAGCCCGGCGCCCCACCCCTTGCCCCGTCCTAGCCACCCCCGACCCCCATTTTCCTCTCCCCGGCAATCGCCTGTGATGGGCCTGGCCCCCTCCCCTGCCCGAAGACTGCCCATGACAATCTCCCCTCGTCGGCCCACCGTGACAGCCCCCTCTCCTTTACCCGATTATTGCCCGTGATGGCCTCCCTTGCCAGCCCTTCCCGATTGCCCCCTTTCTCCTCCTCAACGATTGTCCGCAATGGCCTCCCCTCGTCGGCCCATCGCGATGGCCCCCCTCCCCAGCTCGGCATGCGATGCCCCCCACCACTTCGGTCTCCCCTCACTGGCCCACCCATGAGGGCCCCCTTCCCCTTCTCCTTGCCGCCACTATCATCGATCTCCACCATTACCATTGGGGGGTGGCGCAGGCAGTCGGAGGACTAGGGTGCGGTGCTGGAGGTGCGGAGCAGCGATCGGGGGGTGCGGTGCTGGAGGCGTGGAGCAACAATCGAGGGGGTGCGGGTGGTCGGGGGTAGGATGGGCAGTACGGGTGGCCAGATGGTAGTGCGGATGGCCGAGGATAGGGCGGGTGGCCGGGGGGGCGGTGCGGGAGGTCGGCGGTTGATTGGGGCAACACAGGGGGTGGGGTGCGGCATACCTGAGGGCAGTGGCACTGGTGGATGAGGCCGACGAGGAAGGATTCCACTGAAGGCGCATGGAAGGAGGACAAAAAAAAAGTAATAAATAAAATATTAATTTTTTAAAAAATATTAATAATTTATTATTTTATAAAAAATAAAAATAATATAAATTTAAAATATAAAAAAATTAGTGATCTATTTTTTTTAAAAAAATTTATGATTGAATTTTTGATCAATTATTATTTAAATTTTTAGTTTAATATTTTTTCATTAATTTAGCGATCGATTCTTTTAAAAAATATTTTTTAAAAAATTTGTGATCAAATTTTTGATCGATTATTACTTAAATTTTAAGTTTTATATTTTCATTAATTTAGTGATAGATTTTGCCACTAATTTTTTAAAAAAATTATTTTTTAAAAAATTTATGATCAAATTTTTGATCAATTATTATTTAAATTTTTAATTTAATATTTTTTAATTAATTTAGCTACCTAATTTTGTGATCAATTTTTTTAAAAAATAATTTTTAAAAAAAATTTGATCTAATTTTTTATCAATTCTTATTTAAATTTTTAGTTTAATTTTTTTAATTAATTTAACGATCAATTTTGAGATCAATTTTTTTAAAAAATATTTTTAAAAAAATTTATGATTGAATTTTTGATCGATTTAAAATTTAAAAATTATAAAATTTTCTTTTTTAGAAATTAAAAACTATTTTTTATAAATTTTTAATCTTTAGAAATTAGATTATTTATTTTTTATATTTTTTGGTAAATTAGCAACCAATTTTTTGGTTGAAAAATCAGTTGCAAGTTTTTAATTTTTAATTTTAATAATTTTTTCAATCGGTAAATCGATCTCCTAGATTTTGCAATCAAAAAAATCGATCAAAAAATATTTTCAACCCGACTTTTTGCGATCAAAAATTTTTTATAGCAAAATCGATCACTAAATTATTAGCAACTGATTTTTTATTTTTAGCGATTAATTTTTTGATCGCTAAAATCCTATTTTCTTGTAGTGCTCCCTCTCTCGATCTTGCCATCGGCAAGCAACCGAACTCCCTCCCTCTCTCCCTCTCTCAGTCTCTTGGTCTCCCTCTCTCAGTTTTGGATCTCGAAATTGGGTCCGAATACTCAAAATCTATTAGGATCTGGATCTGGTACTTTAAAATGAGATCCATCGGGTATTCGAATTCGTATCTAATACTAGTAACTAAGATCGGATCCGGATCTAGATATCTAGATTTCGACCCATTGACAGGTCCTATGACAACCCAAGTTACTATTAAATAATAACAGCTTTAAGAAATTAGAGGATGCCTGTTGTATATTAGGACGACTGTTGTTAACAATTTTAACATGGATGATAAAAAATAAAATCACTATTTATTGGTAATATCTTTCTTTGTTTATAAAATTAATAATATCATAAACAAATTTCTTGTTAGAATTGGTGAAAGAAATAGATTAAATATGTATTAATTTAAATAGGAAGAAGATCAATCAAGTGGTGATTGGTATTTTAATCAGTAATAAAATGATGCTTATAGCAAAGTATGGCTGAAGTTAAAATTCTATTATATATATATATATGTATGTATATATATGTATATATATGTATATATATGTATATATATATATATATATATATATATGTATATATATGTATATATATATATATATGTGTGTGTGTGTATCTATATATATATATATATATATATATATATATATATATATATATATATATATATATATATATATATATATATGTATATATGTATATATATATATGTATGTATACATACATACATATGTTACATACATATATTATGTGTGTGTGTGTGTGTATGTATATATATATATATGTATGTATGTATGTATGTATGTGTGTGTGTGTGTATATATATATATATATATATATATATATATAGAGAGAGAGAGAGAGAGAGAGAGAGAGAGAAACTAGAATTAGATCGAGCGGATTAGGATTCAGATCTGATCAGATCAAAATTCTATAATCGAGGTTCAGCATCAATAATTCAAGTAATTAAATTTGATCTACTACCTCAAAACTACTTGCATACAATAAATCATATGATTTGGAGACCCCTTATCCATGCATTAGGTAGTCAAAAATTAGATAATTTAAATAAATTTAAATTAAATATATTTTTTTAATTACTTGATATATAGGTTAGGAGTCTTCAACTCATATGATTTTTTGTGTACACGTTTAGATCATCGATGTAAGACCCCTATTATCCAGTTTTGACTTGATTAGATCTGAGCTCAAATTTGATTGATCTTACCCAAGTCTGCCCATACATATATATATATATATATATATGTCAGTCACATCTTTTTACATAGCAGTTAAAAGTTCATGAATTTTTTTGGTCATGCAATCTTGCTCTGATAATTATAGTGCAAATGAGTCTCTCTGTCATTTTTTAACAAAATATTGGACTTATGAGCTCCATGCAGTTGGAGTGCTCCAATTTCAGACTCTTTCATAGGGTTAATTATAGAAGGAACAGTGAGGCATTGGAAGAGGAGAATTCTTAGAAGTGACATGGGTATTGTAGGCTAGTGGCGTTGTAGGTGAAGAATAGAAAATCAGACTTCACTTAAAAGAAGAGGCTTTCCACTCTTTTCTACATTCCTGTTTGATTTGACTTCGGTAAACTATACGCCAAGTCCATGCTATTAAATAAGTGGCCACATTTGTCAAGACCCCAACATAGATATCTATTAATTATATATTAAATTCTTTGTTGCTCTGGTTTATTTTTATGAAAAGAAAGAAGTTTTCATCCTTGTATATCTCCAATTGGCTCCTTCTTGGTCAAAAGAATGACTTGATTCTAAACTAGAGGAGCTAATCTGACTAAGATGTCGAAATGGCTGACCTGCGAGAGATTTTGATGAAACGTTGTATAGACCAAAGGAGTTGATCGAAGATCGTGAGTGCCTCCAAGGAAGTCGCACGATGGTCGCTGGATCAGGAAGCTATTGCTGCAACATGGATCACTCCTAGTATTAGGATGGAGGCTACTGAGAGGTTGATGCTCGCTGGGCTTACCGGGAGGTTGATGCTTCAAGGCCTCAGTAATCGAAGCTAGGGCTCGTATTGATTCACGAGTCAACTGCAGGGTAGAAGTAACTTCATCAACATCTGGCAGTGCCTTTGCAAGCCCAACGGACACTATGGGATCCAAGATTGGATCCAAAGGAATTTCGGGGATAATAATAAGTGTACCTTGAAGAGCCCTCAAAGAAACAATTGAATTAGATGGGTGAGCAAGAATAGCTAGAGGCTATCACCTATACCTTGGGCTGGGCGAACTTGCCTCGCCAGACCTGCTTTCAATCTGAGCAATGTGAGCAGAGCTTGGCATTGAAGAAAGCTTGTTTCTCTTCATTTTCTTCTTTGTTAATAGGTTGGCCTCACTCTTATCAAGCTTCCTCTTGCAAGGAGCATCCTTCGCTACCTTAGGCATACGAGATCATGGAAATCGAACTTCATCCTTGCAAAATAAGCCAATATACGAACAAGCAAACTTGGAGAAATCTAAAGTCAGATCCAACCAAACAGGCAAATTATCTTCATGGGAGCCAAGTCAAGACTGGCATTCACCAGTTTGGTCAGTGATGCATGGTGCCTACATACTGTGGAAAATATCAACCACCACCTGCTCCTCATCAAGCAAAATCAGATGCAAAAAAAAACTGACCCTTCTAGCCATGGATGAAGGGGATGGGTGTAAGAAGGTGGCAACCTTTCCTACTAGAAAGATACCACTATCTATTATTCTGAGGATTCTCCTTCAGCTAGAAGGAAGCTCAAGACAATCCCAAGGAAATACAAAACCATAAAGAATAACAAAAGAAAACAATCCAATGATTGTCCTCCAAGGCTTAGAGGTGAGTGGAATTGGAATGAGCTAAAACTCGTACAGAAGTTTGACGAAGATGCTCGGGATGGGAAACCTCAGTTTTGCCTTCAAAGTCTCCTCATAAAAGACAAGCCGATTTTACTCTAATGATGTCACTCAACCAGATGGACCGAATAATTCCAAGATGAGATTCAAAGCAATGTGGAACTCAGCTCGGACCAGATCGAGGTTGGCTTCTGTCAGGATGTTCTTTTCAACATTCGGACCCTATGCTTTGAAGGAGCTTTATCCAATCTCATGAAAGCTCAATCAGGAGAACCCTGACCTACTTCCTCATTGTCTATGGACCACCCCTCGATCGATAAATCCATTGCAAAATTATAGAGAGCAAAAGAGGAAAAGAGAAGAATGGTCTAGAGAAGGCCAAAGGAATGCTAAGAAGGTAAATAACCTGTCAAGAACCTATGAAGATTAAGGGATTATAATAAGGAGGCAAAACTCTAATAGATGCCCAGGAAGAAGACAGTAGGAATAACCAAGCTACCACCACAAAAAGTTTGGCCATGCTCTCTTTCCTCTTTCTCAGCATTGGTATGGAAAAAGCCAAATGTGGAAAAATCACATGTTGCAGGCCTTATGTAGAGCCTGGGAAGGCTCAGACTGAAGCACCGTTTGAATCAATGATTAGATATTCGACACATATCCACTAGTTATTCAACTCCAAACCTCACTAGGAATGTAATCAACAAAGCATCCAATCATCATTCTGCAAATTCCGCTGTTCATAATGCTGCTTTGAGAAGTGCAAATGCCGGCATGCCTCATATAAATGCATTATCCAGAAGATTCCTGCAGAAAAATTGAAGGGACGATTGCAGTCGCTTAATCTATGGCTCGACTTCATTGCTCATCTTAGTTGGTCATTCTCACTAATTAATATATTTCTTTCGCATATGCACCACAAGAATTCAGAATATTAGCCATAGCTAATTACCATCGCTAATAGTCTGTCCGTCATCGCTAATAGCCCCACAGTTACTAATATTATCATAAAATCCAATCTAAAAAATTTTTATCACTAATTATCATTATTAGTGATAGAAAATCATGCCGTCGCTAATAAGCTTATTTGCAATAGCTTTAAAGATGGAATAATTCTATTGCTAATTATATTTTAATATTTAAATTAAATTTTAAAAATTAAAAAAATATTAGCGATGGCATTTTTATGGCTAATGTCATCGCTAATAATTACTAGCGACCAAAATTACCATCGTTAATACCGTCTCTAATTTTTTAAATTTTATAAAATAAAAAAAAATATTTTAAAAAATATTAGCGATGGTAATTTAGTCTCTAATACCGTCGTTAATAGTTATTAGCGGTGGTAGTTACTATCTATAATATCGATGCTAATAGTTAATTTTATTTTTTTAAAAAATATAATAATATTTTTTAAAATTTATTTTAATTAATTATAATAAATTATGATTCCTAATACCTGTTATAATTAAAATCCAAAGATAATATAAAAATCAAAAATTAAAAATTAATTATATTATATTAAAAATATAAATTTATAATTTTTTAAACTAGTATCAAAAAAATATAATACATCAAAAAAAATTAGATCCGATCCTCATCATCATCCACCTCCTCCTCCTGCTCCTCTCTAACAACTAGTGAATGAGAGCTGAATGTTCCAGCATCTTGTAACGAAAAAAATAAAATAATATTAGTAAGTTTTAATATGGAAGCATATCTTTTGATACATTTCTTTAATTTTCGAATAGATTATTTCTACATATTTCATTCGATGATATGAAGCTATCGACATCCTCGGTCCATCAATTGGACAGTTTGATTGAATTTTTAGCCCCTTAATTTTCTTTCCAGACTTAAACCTAAATATATAAAGTTTCTACATATAAAAACTTAAAATAAGTAAAAGTGTTTAGTAATATAATTATTTGATATAATGGTTGAGATGATGAGCCCAGCTAGTCACATAGTTACGGACCTTGAAAAAGCTTCATAACAATATTGCGGATGGCATGCATCTAGGAGGCTCTGAGGTCGCTGGCTCAAAAGCCTCTACATGACCTCCTCCATGTGTGCATCACTCCATATCTAGGACGTCGAGGCTTGTGAGGATACCGAAGAGTATCGAGATGGTCAAGGGTCAAAGCTATGGTTGAATCCTATGATCCGACTCCTACTGATACCTCCAGTAGTGCTGAGCCATCTCTTAAGATCAAGGAGGAGTTGAGAAGATGGGTGATCATCGTATCTCTCAGCAACGTACATTGCATAATGCATATGCATAGTTTAAAAATATATTAATTCTAATATAAAAATTGAATCTTATAATAATTTAATTAGTAAATAAAATTTAAAATTTTTATCATGATCTATCGCATCATGGAATCTAAATAGTCACCAGTCCTTCTAAACTGGTACGTGGCCTGCCACAACTACAGCTGGTTTGGTGGATGATCCAGCTATCATATCTATAATAAGTAAATAAAAATTTAATTAATTAAAAAATATATATATGTATTTTTATAGTTCTAATGAAGAGTTTTGGTATTGATTTCTTAGCAGTATGTTGACTACAATATGTATGTTGATCGAGCCACCCGTATGACTGATCGGATTCTGCTGGAAGGTCCGATTTTGTCAGACCCTCTGCTACCTACTAGAGATTTCTCACTGCTCCACTGATCGTAGAAGGCTTGCCATTTATTCGCCAGCATCTAGTGATCCATGAAGGGCCTCTAGTCAGATGGTGATTGAGAACCAAAGTGCTGGATGGCGGACTGCCTGAGGCTGTAGAGGTCATCTCGGAGCCTCTATATGGCCACCTCCTCGAAGGTTTCATTGAAAAAATTTTTATTTCTTGTGCACTGCAGAATCGATCTGATCGGATCAGATCTGTAGCAAAATTTTTCAAAAAAAATTTTATGATCCGATCAGATTTGAGAGTTCTCATATCTGATTAGATTGATCTAAAAAAATTAAAATTAAATCAGTGATAATAATTATCATCTGATTGTGTGAACTGTTCACCCGCAGCGATGATCTATTGATGATCCAAGATTCCGACTTGAGCCGCACACGTGTCCGACCTCTACTAGTATCCACTTGAATCAGATCTGAAAGTCTTCTTCTTCTAAATCTGATCTCAGAAAATTAGATCTGAGATATTCTTAGTTTGCCTTCGATCCAATCCTAAACCCCACCGCCTTCTCCCTCCTCATTCGTGTGCAATTTGAGTTGAATAATTTTAAATTTTTAATTACATCCTCGATTATTGCATTAGATAATACTAAAAAAAAATGGAGAGCTAAAATATCGATACTCTTTGTGTTAGTTTTTTTTGGTAATTCATCGGAACAAAACATGTCACAAGATGTTTACATACGTCGGAAGCATGCAAAATAGAATGCATTATCTTAAGTTTTTCTTTTTACCATTCATTTGGTCATATCGAATATTAGCGCATGATGCATCTTTCCCTTGAAAGAAAAGATGAGCCATTTTACTTTAGCATGTTAAATCAAATTGATACAAGCATATTTGTACCCAAAACATGATCCATTACATCATGCATATCTTCGAATATAAACATACACACCATGCATCCTCATTTTCTCACCTTGAAAGATGATTCTCATTATTTTGATAAATCAAAAAATTTATACCATTTTAGTTTAAATATATCCATAAAAATTAGAAAGTAAAATATTTAAAAATTGAGATAGTGGATCAACGATAAAATTTTATAATGTGGTTTCAGTATGATTAATTAAATAGAAAAAAGATAACTTTTATTTTATTTTACCTTTCAGCATCCTCATAGTTTGATGCCGGTGATTAACTAAATAAGATAAAGATAATTTTTATTTTATTTTATTTTTCAGCATCCCAATAGTTTGATGCCGGAGCATCAATGCAGCAGATGCGGGGACAATGATCAGTCACTCACAATTATCTCTCCCTATCCCCTTTTCTTGTTGCAGTCAACCCTCAGTCCTACCCCATGTCTCACCACATGGGTAACAGGGAATTAAGGACCGACCAATGGTATCCAGAACAATACTACTTTAAAATTTTTTTAAAGTAGTATCAAAAAAAATATAATACATCAAAAAAATTTAGATCCAATCCTCATCGTCATCCACCTCCTCTTCTTCCTGCTCCTCTCCAACAGTTAGTAAATAAAAGCCGAATGTTCCAGCATCCTATAATAAAAAAAATAAAATAATACCAATAAGTTTCTTATTCTTTGGATAAGCTCTTATTTTATGGATTTAGTTGCAACCTATGTGGTTAATCATGCAGGGACTAGTTTATGAAATTCTACTTTTATGGTCTCTACTCAGCTCTTGAATATTTTACATGATGATTCTTATGGATGCAAAAATATAATATATCCTGTTCACACACACAATAAAAAGAGGGGTTTATTCTTCGTCATCATAGTCTCAGCCCCATTAAAATAACTAAATTTTCCCTCAATGGGTTTTGATTCCTTTTCTAGCTTGGCTGAGTCAGGACTAGTTTACTTTGGTCGAAGAACTTGGCTGGGTTTCACCAGGTCGGGTTGGATTTTTCCTTGTGACCAACAAAAGAATCCGGGTAAACAGGCCAAACATCTGCCTTATGATATCTACCCATTCCTAGTTCTAACATCAAGCCATTCTCCGGGTCAGCTTGCAGCCAAATTGAACAACAACCACATCTTCTTGGCCCCATGCTTCTCTCTTTCACCCACATCAAAATCCCATCATGCATTCCGACATGCACAAGTAACATCTTCTGTTTAGCCTAGAAAGGAAATCTGGGTCATACCATCCATAAGTCCAATCTAAAGTAGATAAGACGTACGATACTTGTTGGTTCATGGTGGTTGTATGTATTGCCAAAAAATTTACCATGGTTGGTTATGTTATGCTGAGGGACAAACAATTTCAGGAGTAATGACAACAAAGGACTTATAAATGAACCACGCTTTAAAGTGGGACTGTCTTAGATGAGTGGAGCCTTTGGCCACGGAAGGCATCATGGTCTCTTAAACATTAGGTTCAAACAATAAAAAAGCATGCAACGTTGAAAGCACTCCGACATAATCATTTTTATGCGAGAATTGCTTTGGACTATATATTCAAAAGCTGTACGTGAATAAAGAATTTTTTTTTTCTTCTTCTTCTTCTTCTCCTTAACAAAGCGTCTATGTGTGTCTAGAATAGAACGTAGAACTAGCCACTACAAACTAATATTGTATCGTAGAAGGCTTGCCATTTATTCGCCAGCATCTAGTGATCCATGAAGGGCCTCTAGTCTGATAGTGATTGAGAACCAAAGTGCTGGATGGCGGACTGCCTGAGGCGGTATAGGCCATCTCGGAGCCTCTGTATGGCCACCTCCTCGAAGGTTTGATTGAAAATTTTTTTTTTTCTTGTGCACTGCAGGATCGATCTGTAGCAAATTTTTTCAAAAAAAAATTTATGATCCCATCAGATTTGAGAGTTCTCAGATCTGATTAGATTGATCTAAAAAAATTAAAATTAAATCAGTGATAATAATTATCATCTGATTGTGTGAACTATTCACCCGCAGCGATGATCTATTGATGATCTGAAATTCCGACTCAAGCCGCATACGTGCCCGACCTCTACTAGTATCCACTTGGATCAGATCTGAAAGTCTTCTTCTAGATTTGATCTCAGAAAATCAGGTCTGAGATATTCTTAGTTTGCCTTCGATTCGATCTTCGACAGCAGCGTGATCGTCTCACGATTGGGATCTTCTTGACTCGATCTTTGCGCAGTAGCAACTCGACCTATGCTTGCTGATTCGCCCAACTCCTTGGGCATAGAGAAAAGGGAGAGGAGCAAGAAGAGGAGGCATGGAGGTAGAGAAACTGACAGAGCCTGGGCGTCGGATCAGTTGGAATGCCAAACACTTTGGCAAGGGGTCTATTTATAGACCAATGCACCACCTTGGAGTTCTAGGACTTTAAGCAACTGAATTGCTTAAAGCAGAAGGACTCCACCCATTCTCCATGCCATATATCTAATTCCCAAGTATTTTTGTTGCACAAAACATGAGAAAATATGGCATCACAAATTATGGATGAAAGGGGCTAGGTGCAAGGATAAAATTCCCAAGAGTTTGAACTCTTCAAACTTCCATTCATGCTTATCCACCAAGGGTGCACGCCAAGAGGGGGAATGCACCCTCATTCTTCACGTAATCCCATCTCGGGTGCACGCCCCAAGAAAATCTCCAAGGGGTGCACGCCCCCTCCCTTTCTTTTGTGCAAAGATTGGGTCAAATGGTCCTTGTCCTGATACCCCTTGTATTGGATTAAGACAAAACTTGATCTCATCAGAGCATGCCTTGATCTGGCCAGAACAAGCTTTGATCTAATCAGGACAAGCTCCAATCAGATCAGGATAAATCCATACAAGATTTTTGGATGAGCCAAATTAGATTTGATTGAGTCCAGACCAACCAGAAAGTCTATAGAAGAAAAAAGTTAGATTTAATCATATACTAGCATGATTTTCTTGAATCTGATTGAATTTAATCCAAATCAATCAAATCAGTTTAGCCTAATTGATGACATTCAGATCCAAACTCTTATTTGTATGATCTAGTTAGGTTCTGTTCTTTACGATAATGGGATATGTCATAATCTCTATCATCGAAATACCTTTCGATGGATCAGAACTCTTCCAATTCATCCAATTAAAATCATCGATCATCAAGATAATTCTAATTGATCCCAAAATCCATCAGTGATACCTAGCAGTATATGGTGGCAATCTATTAGAACTGAATATGAATCTCTCGATATAACTAACTGTGTGATTGGGTTCTTTTATTATGAGCCCCGATATTATTAGAGGAAGTTTCAAAGGGAGACATTCCTATCAAGGAAATGGATAAGAAAGTTTGCGCTAAACCCAATGGATGTATCATAGATACTTAAATACACAATATGATAGAAAATAATTTTTTTATTAATTTTAAGTTAAAATTATAAAAATATTCTCAGAAAGTATTTTACAAGTATTAGCCAATCTGGCTTTTAGGGTATACATCTAACAAACTTTCACTTGACCTAAAACTAATTAGCTACAAATCTAAGTCCAATCTTCTCAAGATGGTCTTCGATCTTCTGCTGGCTTAAAGGCTTCATTAGTGGATCGACATATTATCTGCGAAGTCAACTCTCTTAATCTCGACGTATCCCTTCTTGAGGTAATCGTGGATAAGGTAGAACCCCTGTTCAATATGCTTGGACTTCTAGTGAGACCTCGACTGCTTTACTAGGGCTATGGCACCATTGTTATCATAGTATAGAGGAACGGCATTTGATGGCATCACTCCAAGCTTTGCGGTAAATTTCTTGAACTAGAATGTCTCCTTCACAGCTTTCGAGGCAGTGATGTACTTTACTTCCATGGTGGAATTTGCTATCACCTTCTGCTTGAAACTCTTTCAGCTTACAGTACCACCATTGCATAGGAATAGACTTGCAGATGTTGACTTTCAATTATCTATGTCAGACATAAAGTCTAAGTCTGTGTACCCCTAAACCTAGAGTTCTTCATTATTAAAAATCAGAAATATATCCTTAGTCCTTCTCAAGTACTTAAGGATACATTTTATAAAAGTCTAGTGCTCTTCGCTTGGATTCGATAGATACTTGCTTGTGACACTTACAGCATGGATGATATCAGATCGTATACATAGCATGGCGTACATGAAACTCCCTATTATCGAAGCATAAGAGATCTTTCTATTGCATTCAATCTCCTTATGTGTGTTGCGGCACATCCTTTTTGAGAGATGAATGCCATGTTTGAAGAGCACTAGTCCTCTCTTGGAGTTCTCTATGCTAAATCTCTTCAGTACATCCTCTATGTACATCTTCTGAGAGAGACCTAGCATCTTCTTTGGTTTATCTCTATAGATCTTAATCCCCAAAATGAAGGATACTTCTCTAGGTCTTTCATAAAAAGCTCCTTAGACAACCATACTTTGATCGAGATCAACATGAAAATATTATTTTCAATTAGGAGGATGTCATCCACATACAATACAAGGAAGATAATAGCACTCCACTGACCTTCTTGAACACATAGGAGTTTTTCTTGCTCCTGATGAAACTAAATGATTGGATTACATCATTGAAATGAGCATTTTAGCTTCGAGATGCTTGCTTGAGTCCATAAATAAATCTTTGCAGCTTGCAGACCTTGTGATCATCATCACCAGATGTAAAACTAAGGAATTGTTCCATATAGATATCTTCCTCAAGATATCCATTTAGAAACGTCGTTTTTATATATATCTATCATATTTTATAATCTAAATATGCTGTAATTACAAGCAGTATACGGATGAATTTAAGCACGACCACTGGCGAGAAGGTATCCTGACTATATCCTTTTGCCACTAATCTAACTTTGAATATCTCCAAATTCTCATCTACACCTATCTTTCTCTTAAAAATTCATTTACATCCAATAGGTACATTATCTTCAGGTAGATTTACCAAGATCCATACTTGGTTCGAGCACATTGAGTCAATTTCTAACTTCATTGCCTCTCACTATTTTTTAGAGTCGATATCTGATATCGTCTTGTCTTAGATTTTGGGATCATCACTATGAATCTCATTTATCATGAGGAATATTTTCTCTACATCCTTTGAAATAGTACCTAAGTACCTATCAAGGAGGATGAAAAATCTTATTTGATCTATGAGATGGAGAAGGTAGTGTGTGGATTAGCTTAGACTGACCAGATTTCTCAGGTTTCTTGGTTCATTGCTCATTAGAGACCTTCTTCTCGAGCATAAACTATCTTCGGATACCACTATCTTGAACAAACTGTTTCTAAAAAAAATGGTGTGTTGATTCACAATCATATTATGATCTTCCAGAAGATAGAAGTAATACCTTAATGACTCTTTAGGATATCCAATGAACCGAGCTCTAAGAAATCTGAACTCTAACTTATTCGCCTATTATCTCTTGACATGAGTTGGATAATCCTAAATTCTGAGATGACTCAGACTTAGCTTCTTACCATGCCATATCTCATACGGAGTGGTAGGAATAATTTTAGATGAAATCCTATTTAGTAAATAAATAGTTGTCATTAAACTATATCTCCAAAGAAACTCAGAAAGGTCTGTGAAGCTCATCATGGATTGAACCATATTTAATAGGATCCAGTTTCTTCATTCTAAAATCCCATTAAGTTAAGACGTTCTAGGTGGAGTCCATTGTAAGATTATGCCATTATCCTTGGGATAGTCCAAAAATTTTTTGACTAAGATATTCGTCTTCTTGATCTGATTGAAAAATCTTAATAAACTTTTCAGTTTGCTTTTCCACTTCATATCTAAATTTCTTAAATTTTTCTGACTTTGGACTTGTGTCGCATTAGGTACACATACCCATACCGAGATAAATCATCGATAAAGATCATAAAGTAGACAAAGTTGCCTCTAGTTGGCATATTGAATGGACTGCATACATCTGTATGCACCAGGATAAGTAGATCTATGGCTCTCTTTTCATATCCTCACAAAGGGTAGCTTGGTCATTTTGCCTTAAAGGCATGACTTACAAATTGGATATGAGGATTTTTCTAATTTGTTAATCTTGTCTTCAGCTATATGACCTAGCCTAAGGTGCCACAGATATCTTTTATTAACACTATCTCTAGGTCATTTCATTTCTATGGCATTCATATTTTGCTCGACATTATAAATAGAAACATTTACATGTAACTTATAGAGATCGTTAATTAAGAAATTACTTATAATTTTATTTCTTTCAAAAAGAATTATATAGTGGTCCTTAAAGAAACTAATTACATAATTCTCATATGCCAAGCACAAAACAAAAATCAAATTCTTGCTTGTAGTAGGTATAAGAACTAAAAGACTCCTAGATGGTAATCGAAGAGGGTACGATCCAATGACCACAGTAGCAACTCTTGCTCCATTTTCGACATGTAGGATCATCTTGATCGCCTTACCTCAATCTCCGACTATCCTTAAGATCCTATATAGAAGTGCATAAATGAGTACTAGAACTAGAGTTAAGTACCCAACTCGATGTAGAAGAAATAGTTAGGTTAGTCTAAATGATGAGCATACCTCCAGAAGGTCCTCCTTCCTCCTTATTCTTCAGGCTGGCCAGGTATGCAGGACAGTTCTACTTTCAATGATCATTAGAGTTGAAGTAAAAATAATTTTCCTTCTTTGAGGCCTTCTTCTTTGGCTCGCCCTTCTTCTTCCTCCTCTCAATTTTCTGCTTCTTCGCAGACTTCTTCTTTCCAAAATTTTTTTTTTTGGTAAAAATCTACTCCACAGCCAGAACTAAGCCATTTAAACTCTTCGAAGTTTGCTCAGTAGTAATTAGCATATTTATTAACTCAACCAAGGTGCATTGGAGCTTATTCATATAGAAGTTCATAATGAACTGCCCATACGAATCAGTCAAGGATCGCAAGATCACATCAATCTGTAGATCCTTATCCATCAAGATATCGAGCTTCTCAAGCTCTTCTAGATTTTTGATCATTGTCAAGTAATAATTTTGGACTGACTGCCCATCATGCATCTACACCTTAAATAGTCTGCTCGAGACTTGGTAATGCACTGTGCGACTCTGTTCACCATACAAGTCTTGTAGGTAAGCCAACATTTGACGTGCAGTCCTAATGTCCTTATATTGGTGCTGCAACTCATCAGACATTGAGCTCAATGCATAGCACCTGACTTTGTTGTGATCATCCAACTACTTATCATGAGACATTCTCTGATCAGCGATCGAATGGGCTAGAAGAGTGGAAGATTTTTGGTCTAGTACATAGGTCAACTTTTCAAAACTCAAAACTATTTTTAAGTTTCTTAGCCAATCATTGTAATTGGGTCCGATCAATTTATGATTATCTAAGATTCGGGCTAGGGGGTTTGATGCAGATATTTTTTTTTAAAGAGTCAAAGTTTTTAGTTAGATTTATAATTGACTTAATTAATTTATTTAAAAAATTTATTTTTTAATAAATTTGGACTCTCACTATTTTTTTGAATTTCTATAGTTTCTTAGTAGAGATGCAAAAAATTTTATGATCAATGATTTTTAGTGGATGGTGCAGTCCCACCGATTGATTCACCACCTCACCTAATAGTTATTGATGATGAGTCATTCGATGAGTAGATAACTTTTGTTCAATATTTTTTAAAATATGATGCATCCAAACTCAATTTCTAATTTATGAAGCTCATCATACCTAAAATATTGCTCTATTTCTTAGTTAAGTCAGACCAACCATTTGCATGAACTAGATTCATGATTGGGACCCTCATTATATCTAAAATATTGAGCCTAATCTATTCTTCAATTCGTATCATCTTATACATAATAAATGTAGTTGCATCTTTTCAGTACAACTGAACCACTGTATCCAGTCGAGAACAATCAACTCAAAAAAGAGCCTGCACATCTACAATGATGGAAGACTAATAATTTAATATTTTCTTAGAAAGATTTTAATTTAGGTCTTTTAGACTCGACTAGTCATAATGATTATGACTAACCTAATAGCATTGGTTAGCTTGAATTGTTAGCCACCTCAAATCAAAATTGGGTTGATCCTAATGGCCAGATAAGTGAGATCGGTGGAAGGGATATGCCATTAACTCGCCATGAACGTATTTAGGTTCGAGTAGCTCCCAATTAAAAATCATCGATCGTGTCTGCCAAACTTATCTTAGATACCAAATTGCCGAACCAGAATCGATCAAGTTAGCTTACAATTCAGGCTTGAATCGTAGAGCCAAATTAGGTCTTAAAGTGATCGATCACATGTGGCTGTGAGTCAACCTTGATCAAACTTACATCTAATGGGCTGGTCAAATCTAAGCACTCTTGATCCCATCTAACCAACTCTTGATTCGATTTGATCAACTACTAGACCTAATCATGCTATCCATACCCGAACCCATGTTTTATGAAGGTATCTTAGATTTAAAAATTTTTAATTTTTAGACCTAATTAGTTTCATAAACTTAATTCTTAATTAAGTCAAAACATGATTCAAGAACAAAACATATAAAGATCCTACGATTTTTGAATCTAAGATTGTGCAAAAAATTAAATTTTTGATTAAGGGCAAATGTGCAGCACGCCTACACGCCATAAGAGCATCCTGTCGAATGAGAATCGAGGGCCTTTAAACCTTTTTTACTCTTATGATCGAACGACCAAGAGAAATATTTTGATCAAGAAATATAAACTACATAACTTAAATAATTAGATCTGACACATATATCATATATACAATTATAGATCTAATCTACACATGCTTTGCATACATCTCATGTATTAATTTTAATCATGCATCTCATGCATTAGATCTGATTATATCTCATATAATCATTAGAAAATTAAAGAAACATTTCATAAAAAAAATTTAGATTTAGACTATCATGAAATAGAACTATATATCTAGTCTAGATATGCATTACATATATCATATATATGAAAAAATTAAAATTCATTTAATGCTTCAGATCTAATTACATCTCATGTAACATCTAAAAATTAGATGATCATATAAAAAAAATAGATTTAATCTAAAATAGATCTAGAATTGCAAATGCAGTTCTGATACTAGTTAAAAAAAAATTTTATTTCTTAATGTAGGATCGATTTGATCGAATCATATTTGCAGCAAAATTTTTTTTAAAAAAAATTTATGATCCAATCAGATATGAGATTTGTTTGATCTGATTAGATTAATCTAAAAATAAAAATAAAATTAAAATTAAATTAATGATAATAATTATTACCTGATTGGATGAACTGTTCACCCGCAGCGATGAATCATTGATGATCCGAGGTCCGACTTGAGCCGTGCATGTGATAGGCCTCTACCAGTATCTACTTGGGTCAGATCTAGAGGACTTCTCCTTGTAGATCTGATCTCAAAAAATTAGATCTAAGATTCTCTTGATTTGCCTTTGATCCAATTTTTGGCAGCAGCATGATCGTCTCACGATTGGGATCTCCTTGACTCAATCTTTGCGCAGCAGCAGCTCGATCTTTGCTTGCTGATTTGTCAAACTCCTTGGACGTGGAGAAAAGAGAGAGGAGCAGGGAGAAGAGGCATGGAGGTGGAGAAACTGATAGAGTCTGGGCATGGGATCAGTTGGAATGCCAAACACTTTGGCAAGGGATTTATTTATAGACCTATGTGCCATCTTGGAGTTTCAAGGCTTTAACCAACTGAATTGCTTAAAGTAGAAGGACTCCACGTATTCTCCACACCATATATCTGATTCCTAAGTGTTTTTGTCACATAAAACATGAGAAAATGTGGCATCACAAATTATGGACGAAAGGGTTTAGGCGCAAGGATAAAATTCCTAAGAGTTTGAACTCTTCAAACTTTTGCTCATACTTATCCACCAAGGGTGCATACCATGAGGGGGTGTGTGCCCTCATTCTTCATGTAATCCCATCTAGGGTGTGCACCCCAAGAAAATCTCTAGGGGTGCATGCACCCTCCCTTTCTTTCATGCAAAGATTGGGTCAAACGGTCCTTATCTTGACACCCCTTGCATGAGATTAAGACAAGCCCCGATCTCATTAGGACAAGATTTAATTTGTTTAGAACAATCTCTAATCTGATTAGGATATGCTCTAGTTAGATCAGGATAAATCCATGCAGGATTCCTGGATAAGCCAAATCAGATTTGATTGAGTCAAGACCAACTAGAAAGTCCATAGATGGAGAAAGTTAGATCCTCGTGTGCTACACTACTATAAAAAAGGGCTATGATAGAGATTCGTAACTGCTGCCGTAGTCCAAAAAATCATTGCCATAGGCTATGGCAGTGATTTTCTAACTGTTGCTACTATGGCCATCGCCGTAGCTCTATAGCAGCGGTCGTTGTAGTGGTTGTTTGAATCACTGCCATAGATAGCCTATTGTAGCGGTTATGTAACTGCTGCCATAGTTAATCTATAGCAGCAATTTTTTAACCACTTTGCATCAAGAATCTATAGCAGCGATTGGTATGGATATAGCAGCGATTATAAAATCACTACCGTAGATCTTGAATAATTAAAAAAATAATTTTTTTTTTATATATTTTATCTGATAAATATAGATATATAATATAAAAAAATATTATAAATATAAAAATTATTCTAAAATGCTAAAATTTTATTATCGAATAAAATTTATTATAATATTTTTTTAAAAAATAAAATACATCAAAAGTTTTCTAAATCTACATCATCGTCGTCGTCATCGGAAGCCAGAGCCAGAGTCGGAGTTGGAGTTGGAATACAGGCCAACAAATCCTTGAAGCCCGTGACTCAAAAATGCGCACTGAGCGTCGACATCATGTCTCTCATGATGCCCTCCAGATGAGATGCATGCTCCTCATTCGATTTACCCATGCAGCAGCATGATCTGTCCATGCCAACACTGAAGAAAATTCTGATTTTTCGGATCAGATTTGTTCAGATCTGATCAGATCAAGAGATATATTTTAAAATTTTTTTCTTTGATCCAAATCAGATCTAAAATATTTCAAATCTAATTTTTATTATTTTAATAATTAAAATAAATTTAAATAAATTAAATCAAATTTAATTTATCTTGAAGTGGATAATCCTATTATCCGTTGATGATCCTGTAAGCAGCGAAAGATTCTAGATCTAACCACGTAAGTGCCTGGCCTCTATCGGTATCCACTTGGGCTGGATCTGAAGATCTTCTTCTTCTCTATCACGTCTTCAAAAATTAGATCTGGATCTAATCTGGAAGATCTTTAAAACTCCTTTTGAAGATCAGCAGTTATCCTATGCAGTAGCATAGCCTTCTAGCTTTCAATCGCCTTTCCCTCATCTGGATTGCACCAACCAAGGACCCAAATACCTTTGGGCATGGAGAGGAGAGGGAGAGGATGGTTTGGCATGGAGGAGGAGAGGAGAGGAGGCCTTGGGCATTGGGAATTGTAATGCCTTTTCAATTACTATTTGAGTTGGGCGCAGGGTCTTATTTATAGACTATCTATGATCCAACTCCTCTTCTTCCCAATCAATCATAATCTTCTGGGAAATGAGATCTAAATTTGATTGGTGGGAATAGAGTTCCCTGGATTCCTCCTTAGATGGTGCCTAAGATCAGTCAAAATTGATTCTTAGGAGAACTCTAATTGAAATCTAAAAAGAAGATGGAGTCCCTGTCGAACAGGGACTCCTTGGCGCCTCCAACTTGGGCACATGCCAAGGTTGGTGTGCGCCCTCCTCCTTGCTAGGTTCTGGTAGGGGGACAAGCTCCCACCAGCCCTCCAATAGGTGTGTGACACATGGACAAAAGTCAAAGTATCTATGGTCAATATTTGACCAGTCAAAGGTCAACTTTTGACCAAAGTCAAAGGACGAGAAATGGCAGATGATAAAAAATGGCAGGTAATGTCTTACAAAATAAGACAATATTTTTTGACTTGGACAAGCTTCAGTCAGATCAAATGAAGGCCTCTGATCGAGCACAAACTCCTTTGGCTCAATCAGGACAACTATTTATGATAGCAAAAGAAGAACGTTAGGTTCAATCGAGTGCTAGCACGATTTTCTTGAATCTAATTGAATCTCATTCAGATCAATTGAACTGGATCAATTCAATTGATGATCACCAGATTCAAACCCTTATTTCTATGATCCAGTTAGGTTCAATTCTGTATGATAATGGGATATGTCATGATCTCTATCATCGACATCATCGAAACTCCTTTCGATGGATTAAAACTCTTCTAATTCGAACAGTTAGAATGATCGATCATCTAAATCATTCTAATTACTCCCAAAATCCACCAGTGACACCTAGCAGTATATGGTGGCAACCCATCAGAGCTGAATGCGAACCTCTTGGTGCAGCTACCTATGTGATTAAGTTCTTCTATCTTGAGCCTCGATCAGATTAGGGTTAAGGTGAACTCGTCAAACCTAGTTTCTGTCATATGATGTAATCATTCGATTCAAGTTTGGTGTGAAAGGCTAAATAGAAACTCTTTCTATTATTTCACTCTACCATGGCCATGGACTTTTGGACTTGATTCTTATGATCATCATAGGACTGCTCCTCTACCATCGAGGTAGATAGATTCCATCTTGATGCTATCTAGTTCCTACAATGAACATGCTATAGCCAATATACACCTCAGAATTCTGAATGGCTAGGAGACCGAGTAATGGTGTAGTCAAATTATGACACCCTTAAGGTGAACTGTCGATGCACCTCAGATTAAAGAATCAGACACACTACTGCAGCATCGAGTCAGTCATTGACGAGAAGGTAGACTCCCTAATGACTTCTCGAGATGGTTACGCTCAGTGCCCTCGTTCTCTAACGAGTACCTATAATCTCGCTCCGATGTCTCCACACCATAGACTCAAGAGTCATCTACTAAAGAAAAGTGATTGTACACCAACCTTCCAGATTAATCACCATCCTCATGATGATCCTATGGTCGGAAGCATTTTATGAGTTAATAATGATTATTCATGTCTTAAATTTTCAACTCTTGAAAATATGAATTATCATTACCATTAACTCAAAGGATGTATCACAGACACTAAATATACATATGTGATAGAAGTAAACCCATTTTATTAGATATTAGTCAAAATTATAATTTTGCCCTACAAGTGTATTACAAGTATTAGCCAATTCTGACTTCTAGGGCATATATATCTAACAATCTCCCATTATCCTAAAGCCAATTGACTACAAGTTTAAGTCCATCTTCTCAAGATGGGCTTCGATCTTTTATTATCCCAACAGCTTTGTGAGTGGGTCTGCTACATATATCTATGGAGTTGACTCTCTTTGACCTCGATATAACCTTCTTGAGGTATACATGGATGAGGTGATATTGCCGTTCAATGTGGATGTTTCGATGAGAGCTTGGCTCCTTAGCAAGAGGCTATGGCGTCATTATTGTCGCAGTATAGAGAAATGGCATCTGATGCATTACTCCGATTTCTGCGGCAAACTTCTTATACCAGAATATTTTTTCATAGCTTCTGATGGCGATATATTATCTATTCCACCGGTGGAATCTGTATCACCATTTGCTTGAACTTTTTCAGCTGACAGCACCATCATTGCAAACAAACAGACTCCCATATGTCGACTTTCGATCATCTATTCATATGAAATTGGAGTCTATGTATCCTTGGACTTGGAGTTCTCATTACCAAAGACCAACATCATATCCTTAGTTTCTTCTCAAGTACTTAAGGAAATATTTCACAGAAGTCCAGTGTTCTTCATCTGGATTTGATTGATATCTGCTTGTGACACTCACAGCATGGGCTATATCAATTCTCT
>QRFJ01000014.1:3427428-3462187 GCA_006176705.1 Cocos nucifera
TTCTTGAGAGAGATCTTATCTCTGATCGAACTTCTTGGGAGAGATCTTATCTCTAGCCGAGGTGGTCGCTCGAGAGAGATCTTATCTCTGACTGAGATTGCTTCTCGGGAGAGATCTTATCTCTGACCGAACTTCTCGGGAGAGATCTTATCTCTAGCTGAGGTGGTCGCTCGGGAGAGATCTTATCTCTGGCTGAGGTTGCTTCTCGAAAGAGATCGGTTGATGATCTTTGACCTGCTCATGTTAGGATGAGGTCTTCCTCTTGTTCCTAATATGGCGACTATTGACTGCTTCTTTTCTTGTCATTACATAGTTTTGACGTCCAAAAATAATATACTGTTGAAAGAGAAGAACTTTATTGAAAGGAAGTTACTAACAATGTATTCCCTAATTCTTTGTGACTCAGGGTCGTGGTAGTGTTGTTCCTCCATGCTTCTTCATGCGGACGATCTTTTCTATCTCATGCTGGCTTCCTCACTTTGAAGCATGCTTCTCTTGGCTTCGACGCTAGGACCTGGGGTAACGTTGACGACGTCGTGAGGCGGCCGACCTTATCGTTTCTTGTTACGGCAGTGCCCTTCACTGATCTTCAGGCTGGCATCGAATGAATTTACCCTACCGCTCCTTTCTAATGAGCTCTGAGATAAAGATTTTATCTCAGAGCTGGATGCACTCCTCAGTGTTGTGACCGTGGTTGCGATGGTAGAGGCAGTACTTGCTTCGATCATGCTTGTTTAGGGGAGACTGTAATCCTTCTGGTCTTGGTAGTTGATTCTTAACTTCGGTGAGGATCTGAGTTCGAGGAGCGTTGAGGGGGGCGTAGTTGCGGAATCTTTTGGAAGGAGGGCTTCTTCGCGCTTCTCTATGAGGTCGAGGAGTTTAGGCCCGCCTGCTATCGGAGGGAGTCCGTGAGTGCGGTCGAACTTCATTCGGCTCTCCATTGTCTGTCAGTCGCTCTCTTAAGGCTTCTTCGTCCTTCAACTTGAAGGCTTCTTCAGCATGGGCATATCTCTCGGCCTGAGCCAGCAGATCAGCGAAGTCCCTGGAATACCTTTTTTTCAGCGAGAATAGTAAGTTATTTTTCTGAAGGCCGTCCTTGAGTGCGGCCATCGCGACAGACTGGTCCAAGTTTCGAACTTCCAATGCCACGGCGTTAAATCAGATGACGTAAGTCCGGATGAATTTTTCTTGCTTCTGCTTGATGTTCATCAGGGAATCCGAACCTCAGCTCGGTCATCGACTGCTGATGAAGTGGGCCACAAACTGACTGCTCATCTAGTCAAAAGAGAAGATTGTACTTGGCTTCAACGCCGAGTACCAGTTTCTTGCTGCTCCCTTTAAGGTAGATGAAAAAGCTTGGCACAGCATGGCGTCTGAAGCACCGTGAAGCAGCATCATGATTCGGAAGGCCTCCAGATGATCAACTGAATCAGAGGTTCCATCATAGCTTTCAAATTGAGGGAGCTTGAAGTTCGACGGGATGGGCTCTTGCATTATTTGGAGGGAGAAAGGAGGATCGGCGCGGACGTTGGCATGATGAGTCAGGGCGACGTGGCCAAGCTCTTCAATCCATCGGTCCATCTCCCGAAATCTGTGATCGAGGGCATCATCTCGGTTGAAGATCTTGGGGGGCTTCCGACTGCAAATGGGGAAGGTCTCCCTCAGAAGAGAACCATGATCCAAACACAGATCCTCGGCTCTCTATTTTTTCTTCTCAGGGGCGATGGGTAAGTTGGCCCTGGTACTCTTCCTTGGGGTCGGTTTCCGACATTTCGATGGTGGGTTTCCTGGTGAAGTCACCACCAGGAGCTACTGTAAGGCCTATATTGCCTCCGCGAGGCCACGGACCTATTGGATAAGCAAGTCGAATTGCTTCACATCCACCGTGGGTGCAGGTGGAACCTGAGCGGTCGGGATCGAAGTAGGAACAGATGGATCTGGACAGGATCGGGATGCGGAGGCCGTCGATCGTCGAGTCGAGGCTCTCCTAGGAGGCATTTTCTCTTTAGGAGAGAACTCTGGTGAGGAAGAAGAGGGATCTCTGGAGAGAGAGAGAAATCATCATCGAGCACTCCTTTAAGAACAAGGAAACCTCGAAGGTTCAGGCCCTTCCTCTAGCATCAATCTGTTGATGCAGAATCTAAGCATCGTCGAAATTCGCTGGAGTGGAGGCCGATGAGGTCACTGTCGAGGATCTATAAAATAAAGTTCCATCTAGAGTCGGTGGAGAGTGGCTCCAACAGGATCCTTCGACGATCAAGTCAGCTCCAGTCAACAGAAATGGAGTGCTCAGTGTGGAGTTCGGTAGAGTTTAGAGGAGGAGAGAAGGATTTTCAGAATCTGACGTAAGCGTATCTGGAGGGTCCTTTTTATAGAGGAAGCTTGTTGTAACTACTTTGATTAATGATTGTCGTAACTATCCTGATCAATATCGATCGTTATTGACTTTAAATGCCGATCGTTATTAACTTGATAAATGACGATCGTTATTATCATGTAACCATTTAGTAGTGGGATCGGCCGTTGAGGAGTTCAGCTGGCTGAAGGGGGTGTCTGAGAGGAGTCCGGCTCCCAAAGAAGTCCGACTGAGGAGTAAGCTGAGAAGTTCGATTGAGGGATTACTACTGCGGAGTTCGACCAGACTGAAAGGAACGGCCGCTTGAGGAGTTCGACCGCTGGGAGTCCAAAGGAGCTCGGCCGCTTAGCAATTCGGTCGGCTGTAATAGTTCGACCAAGATCCCATCCATCCGAAGTTCTTCCATGGCTACTGGCCGCATCAGGCTAGGCACCGATCTTGACTTCGGCAGGAGCGGCGTTTATCCCCAACACGGCTGCTTGCGCCGCATCAGGCTAGGCACCGATCTTGACTTCGGCAGGAGTGGGGTTTATCCCCAACACGTAGCATCCAATGTCTAGTAGATATGATTACGTCTTTTTGGTGCAACTGAACCACTATAATCAATCGAGAATAATCAATCCCGAAAAAAGCCCACACATCTACAATGGTGAAAGATCTATGACTTAATATTTTCTTAGAAAAATTTAATTTAGATCTCTTAAACTTGACTTGACTTAGTTATAATAATTATGACTAACCTAGTGGCATGGGTTAGCTCGAATCGTTAGCCATCTCTAATTAGAACTGGGTCGACCCAACTAGTCAGATAAGTGAGATCAATGGGAGGAATATGCCATTAACTCATCATGAATGCATTCAGATTGAGTAGCTTTTAATTAAAGACCACTGATCATATCTGCCAAACTTATCTTAGATACCAATTTGTCAAATCAGAACTAATCGGATTAGCCTACAATCGAAGTTTGAACCTTAAAGCTAAATTAGGTCTTAACTTGGTCGACTATAAATGACTGTGAGTCGATCTTGACCCAAACTTAATCCTATTGGGTTGGTTAGTTCTTAGCACTCTTGATTCTACCTAACCACTTCTTGATTTAGTTTGATCAATCGCTAGACCTAATTGAGCTACCCATGCCCGAATCCAATTTTATGAAGGTATCTTAGATCTAAAAATTCATAATTTTTAGATCTAATTAATTTTATAATATTAATTTTTAATTAAATTTAGGGTTCATAAATAAAATATGCATAAGAAATTCCTAAGATTTTAGGATCTAAAATTTTATAGAAAGTAAGTTTTGATTTCTGATTAAGGAACAGACATGCAGCAATCCTACACACCATAAGAGCACCCCATCGAATAGGAAGAGAGGATCTTTAAATTCTTCTTACTCTTATGATCGAATGGTTAAGAAGAATTTCTTAATCAAAAATTAATAATTATACTATAAAATAATTAGATCTATAATATATATCACATATAAAATTATAGATCTAACCATGCATGCTTTGTATACATCTCATGTATCAAAATTTAATCAACACATGCATGTTTTCAGATCTGATATATCATATATAACATCTAAAAAATAAAATTTTAAAAGATTATATCATATAAAATTCTATTCTAGACAATACAAAGAATAATTCTATATAGCTAGTCTAGACATCCATCAAATACAGCTCATGTATTAATTAAAATTAAAAATTTTTATTTTTTAAATCTGATTATAACTCTTATAACATCTAAAAATAAAAAGTCTAACAAAAATCTAATTGATCATATCAAAAAAAATTTATTTTAGACTATACATAGAATAATTTTTAAACCTAGTCTAGTCATGCATCTCATACATCATCATATATCAGCATACATATAAAATTTTTAATTAATCTATTTATTTCAGATCTGATCATATCTAATGTGATATCTAAAATCATTAATATTAGATCAAAAATAAAATAAAAATTAGATCAAAATCTAATTTGAAGAACTGCAAACACAGTTCTGATACTAGTTGAAGGAAAAACTATTTTTCCGCTGCAGGATTGATCTGATCTGATCTGATCTGTAGCAAAAAAATTTAAAATTTTTTATAATTTTTTAATTAAATTAGAGAGTTCTTGGATCTGATCCTATTTATCTAATATTAAAGACAAAAATTAGAATGGAAATAAGAATAAAATCAAATACCTATTCCAGGGAATAGTTATCCTATCGATGATCTGTCGATTTTTGGGGTTCTAGATCTAGCCATGCAAGCACCTGACTTTTACCAGAGTCCACTTGGGCTAGTTTTGTGTGTCTTCTCCTTCTAAATCTAGCCTCCAAAAATCAGATCAGGATCTAATATTTAGGACTTTCAAAATACTTCTGAAGGTGACACGCTCATCTTACAATCATCGTCACGTCCAGCCTGATCTATGCTTCAATTCTCTTGGATCTTCCTCACTGTTTGTGCCTAATTTTTAGGCTTGGAGAAGAGGGAGAGGAGGATGAGAGGGCATAGAATAAAGGATGGGGTGATAACCTTGCAGCGTGGTAATTTGGGCACACTCTAACCCAAGGCGCAGAAAGGGTTTAAATAGACTTCCTTGCACCATGCAGTGCCACACAGCATCAACCAATCATATTGGTTGATTTAATCAGATCTAAATCTGATTGGTCATACGATGTCACCTGATCCAATCAGGTTAGAGACCCCAAAAACCCTCCATAAGTGGCACCATAATTGGATAAAAATAAAAGGATGGGCGCCAGGTAATTTGATCCTATCAAAAATCCTAGAGTCCCATCCTGATGGGACTCTCTCCCTTTTTCCCATGTGCGCACGCCAACATAGGGCATGCGCACATTTTTGTGCATGAAAACCATGGGGGTGCATGCCCCTAGAAGTCTCCAGGGGGCGCATGCCCCTACCTTTTCTTTCCTACATCCGAGTCAACCTTTGACCCAATGTTCGAAAAGGTACAAAAACTAGCAAGTCTTGTCCTGCTTTCATTTGCTGAATTAGGACAAGACTAGATCAGATTAGAATAATACTTTTTTAATCTAGATAAGCTCCAATCAAACTAAGATAGAGTTTCTGGATGAGTCAAATCTAATTTAACTTAGTCAAAACAAACTAGAAAGACTACAGAAAGAGAATGTTAGGTTTAATCATGTGCTAGCATGATTTTCTTGAACCTAATTAGATCCAATCTAAATCAATCAAACTGAGTTAGCTCAATTGATTAACTCCAAACCCAAACTATTATTTGTGTGATCCAGTTAGGTTCAATTCTATATGGTAATGAGATATGTCGCGATCTCTATCATCGACATCATCGAAATATCTTTCGATGGATCAGAACTTTTCTGATTCATACAATTAGAATGATCGATCATCAAAATTATTCTAATTACTCTCAAAATCTACTAGTGACACCTAGCAGTATATGGTGGCAATCCCATCAGAATCAAAAGCGAACCTCTTGGTGTAGCTATTTGTGTGATTGGGTTCTTCTATCCTTGAGTCCCCGATCAGGATTAGGGATTAAGATGAACTCGTCAAACCCAACATCCATCATATGAATAAATCATTCGATTTGACTTTGATGTAAAATGCTAATAGAAACTCTTTCCATCATTTTCATACTACCATGGCCATGGGCTTATGGACTCAATCTTATGATCACCATAAGACTGCTCATCATCTACCGAGATAGATAGATCTCCTATTGGTGCAATCCAATTTCTATAATGAACATGCTATAGTCAACATACACCTCAAAATTCTGAATGGTTAAGAGATCGAGTTATGGTGTAGTCAAACAATAATACACTTAAGGTGAACTATCGATGCACCTCAAGTCAAAGAACCAAATACACCACTACAATATCGAGCTAGTCATCGATGAGAAGGTAAACTTCCTTATGACTGCTCAAGATGGTCATTCTCAGTACCCTCATTCTCTAACTAGTATCTGTACTCTCACTCTGAATATCTCCACACCATAGACTTAAGACTCATCTATCCTAAGAAAGCGATCATACACCAGCATTTTGGATTATTCACCATCCTCGTGATGATCCTACGATCGAAAGCTATTTATAAATTAATTATGAAAATACATGTCTTAAATTTTCAACTCTTGAAAATATGTATTAGCATTCCATTAACTCAACGGATGTATCATAAATACTATGTACACAATGTGATAGAATAAAATAATTCTTTATTGATTTTAAGTCAAAAATGTCCCTAGAATGTGTATTACAAGTGTCAACCAATCTGGCTACTAGGGCACTCATCTAATAGATTCCATTCTATCACCTATGATAAAAAAAAAAAGGATTCAGTTCCCCTATTTCCAAAAAAAAATGGGGTTCAATTCCCCTGTTTCCAAAAAAAAAAGGACAAAAGAAAAGAAGAAGAAGAAGAAGAGGAAGGAGGAAAGAAGCAGCCAGCACCCCTCCTACTGATCTCCTCCCTCCCACACATCCGGGCGCCCTCCTCTAGCCGATCTTCCCTCTCCCGCATGTCCGAGCGCACCCTTCTGGCTAATCTCCCCTCTCCCATGCGTTCGAGCATGCCTCTGTAACGTTCTCCTCTCTCACACCCCCAGGCATGATCGAACCCATCATGGTGACTCCGACATTCTCCTCCCCTGTGCTTATAGGCACGACCCACGATAGCACCAACCTTCTCCCCCCTCATGACCCTGGATAGCTCTGACGTCCTCTTCCCTCGCGCTCCCAGGCACAACCCGTGGTGCCCCTCCAGTCGATCTCCTCCCTGTACACCCCCAATCATGGCCGAGCTCCTCCCCCACGCTCCCAAGTGCAAACCCACAGTGGCACCAACATTCTCCTTCCCAGTGCTCACAAGCACGGCCCACGATGGCACCAAGCTTCTCCTCCCTCAGGACCTTGGACAGCTCTGACATTCTCCTCTCCCGTGCCCCCAGGCGCGGTCGAAGCCATCACTGTGGCTCCGATGTTCTCCTCCCCTATGCTCACAGGCATGGCCTACAATGATGCTAACCTTCTCCTCCCTTGCGGCCCATGATGGTGTCGACATCCTCCTCCCCCATGCTCCCAGGCACATCCCGTGGTGCCCCTCTGGCCGATCTCCACCCTTCCGTGTGTCTAGGCATGCCCCTCCAATCAAGCTTTTCCCCTGTGTGCACGTGCATAGCTGAACCCATCGCAGCAGCACCAAAGTTCTCTCAGCCAACATCGATCCCTTCCCTCATGATCCCAACGGTGCTGAGGTCCTTCATCATGATCTCAAGCAACACTGATCTCCTCCAAAAAAAAAAAAGAGAGAAACAAGAAGAAGAAGGAAGAAAAGAGTAAGAAAGGAGGAAAGAAGAAGCCCTCCGATCAATCCTCTCTCCCCTACACTCGCTTGTGTCATGGTATTCTCCCCCTCACTGATCTTCTCCCTCGCATGTCTAGGTATGGCTAAAGATGTCCTCTTAACAATGCTGACCCTCTACCTCATGTGGACAAACCTACCATAATAGCATTAAGGTCTCTATGCTTCCAATGCGGTTGAAGTTCTATGCATTCATTCGACTTTTTCTAAAATCTTTCCATGCACATTTCACATCAAACAAAGCCGAAGCTGACTTAGAGCAATCCCAAAGCCACAACCTTCACATGCGCTTTGTGAATTTGACCCATCAAAGCCAAATTAATACATGCACAAAAAAAAAAGAAGAAAGAGAAGAAGAAGAAGAAGATAAAGTCTAATATAAACTGGAGTAATCTAAGACGAAAGCTCAAATCAGATAACAAGAAGTGTCAAACAGAACCCAAGGTCTCTTAAATGGAGAACTCATGGTAAGAGGCTATTAAACTTCTATCTATTGTTTTTTCTTTTTTCTTCTTTTCTTTCTTGTAGGGCTATAGGACACCAAAACTAAGGTAGAATCCAAAGCCAATTAAGACTAAGTTCATGAAACTAAGGCTGAAGCTCAAGTGAAAATAAATGCTGAAGCTAAAGTTAGAATCCAGACTAATTCGAGATCAAGCTCAAAATCAATCCGAGGTCAAGTTCAAGATCCATCCAAGGTGAAAGCAAAATAAATTCAAGGCAAAGATCATACAAATCCGAGGCCTATAGAAATTCAAGCTCAAAAGACTGAGGCCAACAGAAATCCAACCTTAGTAAGTTGAGCTCATCAAAAGAGAAATTCGAGATCAAAACCTAAGCCAAGCTGAAGTCAGATCCCAAACCAATCGGAGGTCAAAATCCAAGCCAAATCAAGGTCAGTTTTGAGACCAAGCTAAGGTCAAAACCAAGGACAAGCTAAAATCACAGCTGAACTGAAGTTAAAATCATGACCGAGGCCAAGCTATCAAGCATAAATTCAAGCCCAAAAAAATAATAATAATACTGAAGAAGCTAACTAAACTAGAAGAAGTTCAACCCCATAAAGAAGGCCAAGAAAACCAATCTAATAAGAACATCAGCCAACGAAGGCCGACTAGAGGTAAACTAACAAATCGGAACCAATATGGCAAGAAATTTCACTCCTTGTGTAGATCTATTATGATATTGAAAAAAGGCATCATCGCTCATGGACAAGTCGAATGAAGGCCTCCGATTATTTAAGACAGGAGGTTAACCTCGTCGTAGCGAGGATGAAAGCCTCTAGTTATTTAAGATAAGAGGTTAATCTCATCCAAGCAAGGATGAAGGCCTTCGGTTATTTAAGACAGGAGGTAACGAAAAGAGATCCTCTCAATGATCCTTTTGCATCCCGACAACCTTGTTAAGAATAGAAGAAGGATCTCATCCAAATAAGGATAAAAGTCAATCACATCAAGAATAGGAGGATCTCATCCTGACGTAGATAAAAATCCTTACGAGAAAAGTAAAGGCCTCCGATTATTTAAGATATGAGGTAACAAGGAGAGACACTCTTAATGGCCCTCTTGCATTCCAATAATCTTGTTAGAAATAGAAAGAGGATCTCATCCTAATAAGAATAAAAGCCAACCACATGAGGAACAAAAGGAGGACCTCATCCTGACATGGATAAAGGTCCTTACGAGAGAAGTGAAAGCCTCCAGTTATTTAAGATAGGAGGTAACGAAGAGAGGTCCTCTCAATGGTCCTTTTGTATCTTGGTAATCTAGTTAGAAACAGAAAAAGAATCTCATAATAACAAGGATAAAAATCAACCACGTTAGAAGCAGGAGGAGGATCTCATCCTAATGTGGACAAATATCCTTATGAGGAAAGTGAAGGCCTCTAATTATTTAAGATAGAAGATAATGAGGAGAGGCTCTCTCAACGGTTCTTTTGCATCTCGATAATCTTATTAGAAATAGAAAGAGAATTTCATCCTAACAAGGATAAAATTCAGTCACGTCAGGAACCAAAGAACATCATCCTAACATGGACAAAGATCCTTATGAGAAAAGTGAAGGCCTCCAGTTATTTAAGATAATGGGGAGAGACCCTCTCAATGGCCCTTTTGCACTCCGATAATCTTATTAGAAATAGAAGAAAGACCTTATCCTAATAGGAGCAAAAGCCAACCATATCAGAAATAGAAGTAGGACATCATCCTGATGTAGACAAAGATCCTTACAAGAAAAGTGAAGATCTTCAATTATTTAAGATAGGAGGTAATGGAGAGAGTCCCTCTCACTGGTTCTTTTGCATCCCGATAATCTTATTAGGAACAAGAGGAAGATCTTATTCTAACAAGAATAAAAACCAACCACATCAGGAATAGGAGGACCTCATCCTAACGTGGATGAAGATCCTTACGAGAAAAGTGAAAGCCTTCGATGATTTAAATTAGAAGGTAGCCAGAAGGGACCCTCTCAATGATTCTTTTGTACTCCGACAATCTTGTTAGGAGCAGGAGAAGGACCTCATCCTAATAAAGATAAAAATCAACCACGTCAAAAATAGGAGGAGGACCTCTTCCTGACGTGGATAAAAATTCTTACGAGAAAAGTGAAAGCCTCCTGTTATTTAAGACAGGAGGTAACAAAGAGAGGCCCTCTCAATAACCCTTTTGTATCTTAGTAATCTTAATAGAAACAAAAGGAGGACCTCATTCTAATAAGAATAAAAGTCAACCATGTCAAGAATAGGAGTAGGATCTCATCCTGACATGGATAAAGATCCTTATGAGAAAAGTGAAGGCCTCTAATTATTTAAGATAGGATGGTAACGGAGAGAGATCCTCTTAATGGTCCTTTTGCATTTCGACAACCATGTTAGAAATAAGTGGAGGACCTCGTCCTAAAAAGAATAAAAGCCAACCACATCAGAAACAAGAGGAGAACCTCATTTTGACATGAATCAAGATCCTTACAAGAGAAATGAAGATCTTCAATTTTTAAACATGATCCTAGAAGATAGAGGTCTATAGAAATTCGAGTTCAGAATGTCAATATGTGCAAAAATCTGACTTTAAGAAGCTGAGGTTAGCATAAATCTAAGCTCAAAAGGCTGAGGATAAAATTGAATCCAAGCTAAAAGATAAAGACCCTCGAATAATTTCAATAAGAAATCTGAAGATTCTAAGTCTAAATGATAAAAAAGAACATATTTTTGGTAAGTCCGATCTAGTATACTTTCTTCGTCCGATCCAAGGCTCGGACTCGAAAGTAGGGAGGCCATTGTTGAAAAATTTTTGTACTAGCCAAAGATATGAGAACTTAGGCTGATTGAAGATCATCAAAAGGCTAAGATTGAGGTCCTAATTCAGATTAAGCTTAAGATCATCAAACGATTAAGGTCGGAATCATAATTTAGATTGATTGAAGATCATCAGAAGGCTGAGGTCGAGATCCTAATTCAGGCCGAGCTTAAGATCATCAAAAGATTAAGATCAAAATCAAAATTTAGGCTGATTAAAGATCATCGGAAGACTGAAATTGAGGTTCTAATTCAGATCGAGCTTAAGATCATCAAAAGATTGAGGTTAGGATCAGAATTTAGACTGATTGAAGGTCATCAGAAGACTGAGATCAAGATCTTAGTTCAGGTTGAGCTTAAGATCATCAAAAGATTGAGATCAAGATTAGAATTTAGATAGATTGAAGATCATCAAAAAGCTAAGATCGAGATCCTAATTCAGGCTGAAGCTTAAGGTCATCAAAAGATTGAGACCAAGATCAAAATTTAGACTGATTGAAGATCATGAAAAAGCTGAGGCTGAGGTCCTAATTCAAGCCGAGCTTAAGGTCATCAAAAAGATTGAAGTTTCCACTCTCGATTTCAGGTTATCGATTCATATAATTAAGAAATGGTCCTTTCCACATGCCATGAGGAAATAATATCTGATATGATTTCTAAGGATATTTTAGTGGATAAATAAAATATCTCTGATAACTCTCTACTCTTCCACGACTAACAATCCATTATCCATCCTAACAAACTTCAGATCCTTCTATAAAATAGAAAAAAGAGGAACCTCAAGGTATACAAACTCTTCTCTCCAAAAATGCTCATCTTCTTCTTTCTATTAAACAAAAAACTGACTTAAGGATTGGAGGATCTCCGTCAAAGCTAACTCAGGATCGAAAAATTTTCTTGCAGGAGTAGCCGCTCCCATTCCGTCACCATCACCATCGATTTGTCGTCATCGCACAACTCTAGTAATCCGATCTCAAGATAGATTTCTGCATCAACATATACCTATTGGTGTAGAAAATGGTGCTGATGTTGGAGTTCTCTAGAGCTAGAGAAGATGAGATCATCAATGAAATCTGCAAGATGAAGTCTCAATCGGAGATGGATGGCTCCGGTAGGATCCTCCAACTGTCAAGTTAGTTTTCTAGCCAATAATAATGGAGTACTCAGAAGAATGTAAATGCAGATGAGAGCTTAGAGACGAAGACATATCTGAAGGATCTCTTATATAGATGGAGCTTGTAACAGAATGATAGCGATAGCCATAACAGAATGTCAATAGATCGTTCGGGCCATATGGAGTTTGTTACGGAGAGTAGGCTATCATTTATCATGAATTGTAGGTGGTTGAGTTTCATTTGATGGAGTTCGGATGAGAAGCTGGAATCGTCCATGCTTGGTAGCAGATTATTTAGATTAGGATGAAGAATTTGAGGTCAGACTGGCCAAACTTGAAGGTTGGCTTCTAAGCAGTGAAAGGTGGGTCTGCAGTCGATTGGATTCTACTAATGCTATCTTTAATGATTTTCAGAAGCTCAGCCATCTTTAAGGTCAGCCGAGAGTAGATATGAACATTCAGGCTGAAGATCAGAAAGAGAGAGGATTATTGGTTCTTCATTGAGGACCATGGCTAGGATCTCTTGGAGGAGCTTGGCTGGAAGTCGAGACAAGTGACCCCTAAGACTCGTGGCTACTTGTTGGCTCCATTCTGGTTGCTTTTGGAAGTACAGCTACTTTCAAGATCGACTGTCATTCATGAGATGAAGTAAAAAAATTTATCTAAAAAAGAATTCAGTGGAATGGAGTTCGACCGAAGAGAAGTTCAGCTGACTGAAGTCCCTGATATAAGATCGGTGAAATATACTGTCATCCATGGTGAGAAAATTCGGCCATCTTCGAGGTCGACTGAGATTTGATGCTTGATAGAGCTCTGCCAATACCAGGATTAGAGTCAATTGATTAATAATTTATCTTACTGTTCAAGTTCATTATGGATGAAGTTCACCATGCCTTTAGCTGATTCTGTGATTATCAGAAGAAGGCTAACTATTACAGTTGAGGAGGTCTTCCGGCATACATGAATTGGAGGTTGATCTTTCTAAATCGCAATGGAACTGAAGAGAGGCTTGGATGAAATTCGGACATGATGATCATGACTCTGGAGGGAACCATAGTAAGATCGGACATTCTACTGAATTTCAGCGGAAACTATTTTATCCCCAATAATATATATATATGGGACGGACTTGGATAAGATCGATTGAATTTGGGCTCAGATCTGGTCAAGTCAAAATTGAACAATAAGGATCCTACATCGATGATCCAAGCCATTAAATATGAATTACTATCTCAAAATTACGTGCAAACCAAAAATTTTATCATTTGAAGACTCCTAACCTATACATCAAGTAATTAAAAAATATATTTAATTTAATTTTATTTAAATTATCTAATTTTTGATCACTTAATACATAGACGAGAGGTCTCTAAATTATATGATTTATTATGTATAAGCAATTTTGAGGTAGTAGATCACATTCAATTACTTGAATCATTGATGTTGAACCTCTATTATATATGCAATTTTGAGGTAGTAGATTACATTCAATTACTTGAATCATTTATATTGAACCTCTATTATAGAGTTTTAATCTGATCGGATCTGAATCCTAGTTTACTCGATTTGATTCTAGTCTAATATATATATATATATATATATATATATATATATATATATATATATATATATATATATATATATATATATATATATAATTTAAATTTTAAATCTATTAAATTTAAAATATTTTAATAAATTAGTAATTTTATTTATTTATTATTTATTATAATTTATTGGATTTAAATGGTCAACAGCATATAAATTATATATAATAGGCATCCTCTAATTTCAGATTCAAAGCTGTTATTGGATAAATATACGTGAATCTGACTCGTTGATAGCTCTACCAGTCTGACGCAATAATTTTGATGACCACCAGGCGAGGAGGATGGACCAACTGACGCCGTTTGGGAGGTGGTTTCCCCGAAACCCACGGAGTGGATTTGGAGTTTTGTCCATAACGGAGGCTTTCATGCAGGCGAAGCCAACTTATAAATCTGGCCATCTCATCGTCCAAATCAAATTCAAGGTGGCATACGAATTTGGATGGACGGCTTGGTTGAATCTACCACCATGCATGTAAAGGTTCGAGGCTCTGACTTGCTGATCTCGGCAATGTACGTCCCAGCTGGATTAATTATAATCATTTGGATATTGTGGACCATTTGATTAATCGGCATTTTTCTTGGATATAGCTCTCCGGTATCGACGACGGTCCCACTCTGCTGTCGTTGGACGCGATGTTTACGTGACGCAAGGCAACTCTTTTCGCTGCCTAACCCAGTTTGACTCAACGATACAAGATAATCAATACGTCACGGTTCTGCGTGAATGCATGCATGCTTTCGCATCAGGTTTCCTCTCGCACCAACCTTCTCAAACAATGTATATATTAATTTCCTACCTTTAAACTTTTTGCTAGGGTGAGATGAGGCCAATTTCAGTCTAGGAAATCAACAACGCAACATTAGTTAATGGGACTGACAGTGGAATCATCTCCCCCAGAGGTACAACTCTTAAAGTTCTTTGGTTGTTAAATCAATTAATTAATCATGATACAAAGATCAAGAGTGATGATTAAGAAAGACAGATAATTATGGCTCCAACAAATGTGAACATATAGTGTGGCATGGTTATATACATGCCAATTCAAAAAACAATCTTGCATCAAATAAATACAAGTCAAATTAAAATGCTAGATTAATCTGTTTGAATAGTGGACATGGCCCAATCAGTCCAATATTCATAATTCAAAATTTAAAATTTGAAATTCATCGAGGAAAATAATGTTAATTATATATTTGTAAAATAAGAAAGACAAATGGTATGGATCGCATACTAGTGTTCTCTTCATGTACACTAGCGATGAGATGGGATGATATGCTTTTGTCGAATGATTGCATATCATGATTTCGTTGAATGGTGACCCTTATAATAATTAAATATAGATTGTATATCACTTGACGATTTCATGAATCTAATCTAACTTAGTGGAGATCTTTAACGTAGCATGGGAATGCCATATTTATCCTTTAGTGACCTATTAATTAACTTTTTGCGTAAATGCTGGGTTGGAGCCTTATCTATCTTGCTATCAATTCATTTAATTGTTTATTGGTTTTGAAGAAAAATGAACAACAATGGTGAATTTTTGTAAACAAATACTGGGACTTTTAGTTTTGCAAGAACACTCAAGCTTCATAGGATCATTATGCCTCCTTTTTCAATAACAAGATTAACATGATGGTCAAATACGGTAAAAGAAGATGTTGATCATCCTTTTTTTCATTAATACTAATTGCCTCAATCCATGACTATTGAGGTCAAAATAACCACACAGAAGCGAATTGATACTGAAATTCAAATAAAAAAACTCCAACATTCCAATTAATGGAAAAGAAAAATGAATGAAGATCGAATAATGCCCATGAAAGCATAGGATTTAAATGGTTCAATAAAATCCTGTCCATGTCCATCAAGAGAATATATATCCGCCCTTTACTATAAGAACATGATCATTCAATTTTTATTTCAAAAATTCAATCCCAAGATCCATTACATAGCCTCTCTTGCCATTGTATAATCCAAGTAGGATCGATCATATGTGGTGCCGGCATCGTAGAGTAGGATGTAGCCATGGATGGTCGTGGACGGTTATCAAACATAGCAATCTATATGTGGTATGGCCCAAGCTCATAGATTCTTCATTTGATGGCTATCTATCTACTGACAGCAGCCATCCATGATCGTACCATATTCTAGGTACCATGCGTTTACTGCAAATGATATATACTCTACGCGTACTACAAAGGATATGTACTCTGTATGATCATCATTGAGTTGGTCTCTTAACCCAAAGTCGGACGGCTACTAGAAACTAGGAGAGGCTTGTCAGCTCTGACCTTGAACCAACCCAAGGTGCTTTCCCGCTGTCCGAAATATCCGTTTATCGTAAAATATTTTGACTTTCCAAAAAATAATTCGTAAAACCCAGGGAAATCTTCAAAGAGCTTCAACCCACTAAAGCCTTTGACGGCAATCCTCTAGTGGTTTTGAGACCTTTTTTTCGCCAAAATAAAAAAAAAGCCTTGGACAACATGGTAAGGGGTTACCGCGTTGAAAGAAACGTGAATGAATGGGTCAATGTATAATGAATGGTTCAATGTATGCTGTCATACCAAATCATACGAACTAGTCATCTATCTTGTCTTCGATAGCCAAGCCAACGGTTGCCTCTATAAATACCGCATGGAGGATGTCTCAATGGCCAAACAACATATAGAGCATAGTTCTTCTCCCTTCTCTCTTCCCTACTCCCTCCTATCAAATTAATTATGGGCATCCATAAGGCTTCCATCATGCATTTGTTGAGATTTGTGGCGTTATGTGGTCTGCTTGCAAGCCCGGTTTGGGCTGCCACTCATCACCATGACTTTGTGGTAAGTTAAACTTAAATTTGCCAGTTTCATCATTTGAAGATTTCCATACTGAGATAGGGTATCATTTTGGAAATGATCCGCATTCAATATGAGCCCATGCTGATCATATGTCTAGCTTATATTTCTTTTCTTTCCTTCTGTCTCCTGTTTTTCCCTCTTGGAGCTTATGTCTATGTTATGACCACTAGACGGGATGCCAATGGTTAGACTTGGTCTAACGCATGGGTTGGTCCAAGATCAAGAGGCTAATGAGGAGGGCCAAAGGCTTAAGTCCTATTACATATAGTCTTGTTGTGCTTTGCCTACATGCAAGGCTACGCTAGCAAGGAAGATTGTCTACATGTACCTTATGTGGACCCGGGCTGGTTTTCCTCATCAAGTGACCAATCTCAAGATTTTTGTCCGTCTCGTAAAAAAAACTTCCCCATGGAGTTAGCAGTCTAAATTAGCGCACGCTTCCATTCTCCTACATAGAATTTCAATTTCACATTTTGCCTGCAAACAAACTGGCCTCCATTCTCCAAGTTTGAAAAGTCGTTCTATGTTGCATGATAGAGAAAGAATAGCTAAGCGGATTTTTTATGTTCACAGCTATGACCAATTTCGAATCTCTAGATCATTTTATATTTTTTATTATTATTATAATTATTAAAAAAACAAAAAACTCGAGATCATGCCGTGTAAGTTTGAATTATCAGTCACCCACGGTTTATGATGATCATGATTACCTAATTGCTGCAGATAGAAGAAACTCCCTACACTCGGCTCTGTCACACCAAGAAAATCCTGACGGTGAACGGCCAGTTCCCAGGGCCAACCATCAAAGCCCGCAAGGGAGACACCGTTATCGTCAGAGTTTACAACCATGCGGGGTACAACATCACCCTCCATTGGTACGTATGTATCAAAATCCGTGTAGCACTTCTATTTTGAAACTACTAAAAGAACTATATATTGAATACCAATAATGGAGTACCGCGTGATATACTAATTCTGGATACATTAATTCTCAGGCATGGGGTGGACCAGCCAAGGAATCCATGGTCCGACGGCCCGGAGTACATCACACAGTGTCCAATCCAACCTGGAGCTAACTTCACGTACACCATCTTCTTCTCTGAAGAGGAAGGGACCCTCTGGTGGCATGCCCACAGTGACTGGGATCGGGCGACGGTACATGGAGCCATTATAGTGTACCCTCGGCGCGGCACCACCTTCCCCTTCTCCAAGCCCTACAAGGAGATACCCATCATTCTAGGTACATCCTCCTCTCTTTCTCTAGTTCTGCAAGTCATATGATGATATATACCCATGCACAATGTAAATGTTGCCGACTCCAAGCCTACTAACGTAGCAATGCCGCAATATTAGCATGGAGCGGGCTGTACGTAAAAGTATGCATGTCTGCAACATAAGTTGGATTCTTAAATTTATTTCACTGGGAGGTGACAAAATGTCGACCATTTCATTATTACTGTAATAACAGGAGAATGGTGGAACGCCAACGTGAGTGAAGTCCTAGCAGACGCTCTCCGCACCGGCGGTGACCCGCAAATATCCGATGCCTATACCATCAACGGCCAACCCGGCGACCTCTACAACTGCTCCAAACCAGGTAAACCCCCACGTGTCACTCGCTCATCCAGCCATATTTCTTTCACTAATGTGCCTGCAGTCTATCTTACCATTTTGTCTGAATGCTGTATGTATATAGGAACATTCAAGGCTTTGGTGGAGCATGGCAAGACCTACCTCCTCCGAGTGGTTAATGCGGCCATAAACAACGAGCTCTTCTTCGCCATCGCCGGACACCGGCTCACCGTGGTCGGCACTGATGCGAGCTACACCAAGCCATTCACGACCGACTTCATCATGATCACGCCGGGCCAGACCATGGACCTCCTCCTTGAGGCCAACCAACCTGTCACCAACTCTACCAACAGCCGTTACTACATGGCAGCTTCGGCCTACTCCAGTGCGTTTAATGTTCCGTTCGATAACACTATCACGACAGCAATCGTAGAGTACATCAATGGCACCAGCAGTTCATCGATGTCTCCGCAATTCCCCTACCTCCCATCGTACAATGACACCGATTCGGCGACCAACTTCACTGCCAACCTCCGGTCTTTGGCGAGCAAAGACCACCCGGTGGATGTCCCGCAAACCATCGATGAACGGATCATCATCTCAATATCAGTCAATGAGATTTTATGCCCCAACAGCTCGTGCGAGGGGCCGAACAACAACCGGCTAGCCGCCAGCCTTAACAACATAAGTTTTGTTTCGCCGCCGATCGATGTCCTCGACGCCTACTATCGGAACATCAGCGGAGTCTATGGGACGGGGTTTCCAAGTGAGCCGCCATTCTACTTCAACTTCACCGGAGATAACTTGCCGTCCAGCTTGTTGTTTCCGAGGTTGGCGACGGAGGTTAGGGTTTTGGAGTACAATACTAGCTTGGAGATTGTGTTCCAGGGGACCAACCTTTTGGCTGGGGAGAACCATCCCATGCACTTGCATGGCTATAGCTTCTACGTGGTGGGACGGGGGTTCGGAAACTATGATGCGGAGAAGGATCCGGCCAGCTACAACTTGGTGGACCCACCACTTGAGAACACGGTTGGAGTGCCCAAGAATGGGTGGGCGGCTATCAGGTTCAGGGCTGCAAACCCAGGTGAGTTTGGTTTCGTCTCTCCACGTAAGTTTAAATTTGGTCATCGGCTGACTTGCCACTTTGAAATTAGTATCCTGGGTTAACTAAGCAGAGTACTTCCTTTTCTAGCGTGACTTTATCGAAAGAAAACGATTCAAATGGTTTTCTCAATTTATTAATCGTGGCAATTCATTTCTTCCAACGTTGATTTGGAGTTTTTTTTTTTGTCAAAGTTTTCTGTAATTGATGTTTACTAGGTATGGTTGTGATTTCTTTTTATTTTCTTCGCATGAATTTATTTAATCATTTTGATTAATACATTTATTCAGGTGTTTGGTTCATGCACTGCCACTTAGATCGTCATCTTAGCTGGGGAATGAACACTGTGTTCATTGTCAAGAATGGCGCGAGCCCACAGGCTCGATTGCTACCACCGCCTTCAAACATGCCTCCTTGTTAGAAGATTGGACAAAGAAAGCTTTGGATATGATTTGCATGCAGCATTTAAAATATTAAACGATTGTAACACTATGATGGATTTATTTCATTGTTCTTGTAATATTTTATTAATTCATTATTTCTTGTAACTTTGTGTATCATCTCAATAAGAAAACATTTTATGTCCCAATGGAAATTATGTATATATTTATGTATATTTGTGATTCAACAGTTAGCACATATATATAGATGAATGAGCGCCCCTTCAAGATCATATTTGGTATTTGTTCATATAATATATGGAGAACAATGCCTTTAGATAACATATCCCAGAAAAAGTAGCCATAGTTACCAAAGCGCGGGAATTTAATTGGGGCATGATGTCTTTAAATTTTTAAGTTTTGATTTTTGATAATTTACCAAAGAAGAAAGAGGCTTTTTAACGACATCTAGTTTCAACTTCTGATTAGGCAGATCAAAGTGATTTTGAGCATCAATTTGTAAGCCTCAAGTACCCTATCGTTGGCATCCTTTTCTCCAAGAAGTCCTTTTTATTATGATCTGAATCCTATGGCTGACTAACTTATACATTAACATTTTAAATTCAAACAATGATTTCCATTAATGGGGTAAAGGATATTGGCTCCTATTTCCAAAATCTTTGTCAATGGCCTAAGCCGATATCCAACTGGCCTATCCACTAAAGGGCTCGACAAAATTCTTAGTAGACCAAAGGAGCTAGCCAAAGATCATGACGTAACTCCAAGAAAGTTAATGCATGAACGGCTGTGAATTTGGAAACGATTGCTATAATATAGACCGCACCCAAGTTGAGATTGAGAGAAGGAGACCATGCTTGAAACTCTATGTCTTGTTAGATCTAATATGAAACAACATAGATAAAGACGTCTTTTTACTATGGAGAGTATTCGATGGGGAACCTTCCAATGCCTAAGTTAGATAGTTTTTTATATAACACTTGAGGGCATAGTGGTGAGTGTGCAAAAGTACTTAGGGCACTTAAAGCACACTTAGCACATAGGAGACTTAGGACTTCAACTTACAAGAGCAAGAGTAGTTTATATAGGTGAGGGTCATCACTTTGGAATGTGTGCATCGATCATTTTGGGAAACTGATTGTACATCTTGAATATATATATATATATATATATATATATATATATATATATATATAGGGATGATTGAGAATATAAGCATAACCACCTATCTTTTTTTTTTTTTGGTACAAAAAATGGAGTGAGGGGGGCGAGACCATGCGTGGCAACTCCGACTCCGTTAGGAGGATTGTCCAATACATGATGCCAACGCTTAACCCACGTCACCGCTAGCCCTATCTCAGCTAAGAACCTCCACTCTGCTAGGAGGATTGTTCAATATATAATGCCAATGCTTAACCCACATCACCCCCAGCCCTACCTTAGCTAAGGACCCCCACTCCACTAGAAGGATTGTTCGATACATGATACCAATGCTTAACCCACATCTATTCCAGCTGGGCTACCATCATGGTGGTGCCACCTATCTTTTATTAAAAGAAGAAAATACAGTAGATATTAAAGAGAACCAAAAAATAACAAAAAAAGCCCAGACTCTCTTCTGGGAGGAAGAAATCGGGTGCAGAAAAAAGTTACATGGTTAAAAAAAATAAGAGGAAAAGTCAGAGTCAGCTGAGCAAATAATGCTCCTATTTTCGGTCCCTCCTTGTCCTCTTCCTCTATTCTCTAGTACTTCTCAGAAATACCACCAGCTAATGACTGGCTTGGTTAAGCAGATGACAGGTATGTTTTACACTAAAAGTGGTAGTTGATCTTGTCATAATGATGCGAAGTCCACGAGTAATTTCTATGATTATTCTGCTTATTTCAACACACTGGGAGAAAGAGGTCCATTCAGTGAGCAGTATTGTTATCTTTTTCAATAGATTATACCACATCAAAGCTTCAAACCTAAATAACCTATTGTTTCTCTCTTTTCAGATGCACCTACAGGTGACACAAAATGTTGAGTCCGGAGTAGTTTGAGTGTTAGTATCTTAGATGTTAAATATCTATTTTATCCAATAGTCCATAATGATCTTAGGGATAGAAATTCTAAAATTAGCAAGGATAGCTTCCCAACTATTTTTTGAGTACTTTCACTGCACGAGTAAATGATCGACGTTCTCAAACTGATGGTGCATTCATTCTAACACCTTTCTTAACCAAATTTTCAGCAATTAGGATTCTATTGTATGATAACTAGCTGAATATTTTACCCTTCTATGGGATTGGTAACCTCCATATTATTGAACAAAACAATGGCCTAATTCCTCCATTCATTAAAAAATTATAGCATCGATTCACCTTGAATCTGTGAGAAGGGTGCCATTTCAAAGGTCAGCTATCTTGAGTCGAGGTAAGCTAAAAGCTTCTTGTGATTGAGTTTAGCAAACGAAGATCCAGAACTTACTATGGAAGGTAAGGGATGATTAGATCTGATGGAGGGCAACATGTATATCTGATAGAACTTCAGTGACCGAGCTTATCTTTTTAGCAACAAAGAAGGAAACTGAAAATGCATTGTAGAGCGATTGATCAGTAACTCAAACATCATACCACAAGGAAGTGTTTTTGCCACTGTGAACCATGATGGGGAAGAACTATTGAAATATTTCCAAGACATTAGTTATACTCCTCCATATTGTTGTTGAATTACTTGGACCAAAAACTCTGGATTCGGTTGGTAGAAACTTTGAGTAGCATAGTTTATGAATCAATTGTTTCCAAGGCTTGTTTTGTTCACTGTAGTACTTGAACCACCACTTTATCGGAGGGCATTGATTGAGCACTGAAAGATACTAAACCCTCCAAAAATTTTTAGTCTACTTAGTGATTTCCAGCTAACCAAGCATTTGATTTTTGATGAAGTACCTTGCTAATCCCAAAATCTTCTGCAAATGTTATCTACTTTTTTAATAATGGCCAGGGGGATCTTGTACACTAACATCCAATAGATGGGGATCACTCTGAAAACCAATTGGATGAGGACCAATCTTCCTGCCATTGATAACATGCTTCTTTTCCATCACTATAAGAAAATCTATTTTTTGCGATGCAATATTTTCATCATAAATAATAAATTTTCATCACTAATAATAATTAGCAAAAAAAATTTTGTTGCTAATTTTTCGTCGCAAAAAATTTTTATTCATTAAATTATTTGCGACGTAAATTTTTACGACGAAAAGCAAAGTTTTTCATCATAAATAAATATTTTTTTGACGAATAATTTTCATCATAAATAAAAAAATATTTACCACGAAAAAGTTTCGTCAAAAATAAATATTATTTATGATAATTTTTTTTATTATAAATAAAAATTATTAGCGATGAAAATTTTTCATTGCAAATAAAAATTTATTAGTAAAGAAAAGTTTTCGTGGCAAGTAAAAATTTATTAGTGACGAAAAATTTTTGTGGCAAATAAAAATTTATTAGCGATGAAAAATTTTCATCGCAAATAAAAAGTTATTAGCGATGTAAAGTTTCCATTGCAAATAAAAAGTTATTTACGACGTAACTTTTACATCGCAAATAAAAATTATTTACGATGAAAAATTTTCATCGTAAATAATTGCACCATAAATTATTTTTTAAAAAAATTATAAATAAATATATTTTATATTTTTATTTATAATTTATAAAATTAAAATAAAAAATTTATAAATAAATTTCATCCATAATAAATTCATCATTTCATCCACAATAAATTTCATCATTTTATTATATAAAAAGATATTTCATTACAGAAAATATTTTTTGATAAATAAATATAAAAGATCCAAAATAAAGATAAAAATAAGAGAAAATAAGCCACCAGCCATTAAGCATCGGCAATATCTGAAGAAGAAGAACGGGCTGAAGGAGGGGACGCTCAAAGAAGCTCGAACCGGCCTACTGCTGCCTCATTAGCTGCATCATCTGCTCCATCTACATCTCGCTCCATCATCTACGACTAGAATAGTTGATACTCATCAATGCGTACAGTCAACTCAGCAGTCCGCTGCCGATTCTCAGCAGCCTATCTCTATATCTCCATCAGTCGGATATCACCGACAGCATGGATGCCAGTCCTAGATGATGATAAAGATGTAGGAGCTCTGATTCCATGTCCTAATCTCTTGACATAATAGGATCTCATATCAAGCATTCGATCACAAATCTCGTCATCTATAGGTGCAGTCGAGCCCTCTGGATTAAGTTGGGATCTAATGTCCATCATACGATCCTAAAAATTAAAGTTATAGCTATTATAAGTTTATACTAAAAATTAAAATATCAATAAAAAAATAGTTAAAAAACTTACGTAAAGCTCCTGGCTTTCGGTTGTCTAGTCCCCTGACTGTCGCTGATGGATCTGCTGGTAGATCTCGACCCTACTAGGAAGCTCGCCACTCTTTATATCTCTCTATAATTTAAAAATAATTAATATATTTTTTTTTAAATAGTTAAAGAGTTAGAATATGATAAATAAAAATTACTTACCATTTGCTCTATATGGCGAGCGAATGACTTCGAATCCCCACAATGCAAGACTGTCTGTCTCGTTCGATTCATGGTATTTTCGGCACATCGATCCTGCATAATTAATAGTCAAATTAGTAACAAAATTTAAAAATAAATAATTTAATTATTAAATTCTAAATAAAAAAGTTACCTGATATGTTGGATTCTCGTACATGCGGCATATGACAGTTCAGTCCTCGATACTGATGCTGTCATATGACCACTACCGCGCTGCCTCCACCCTCTAGTCATGTACTACAGCATATCAGTGGTGATGAATGTGATACCGATACTCCTTAAAATATGAGCATAAATGATCATCTATAGCTCGTCGCACGCAATCATGCTCGAAATCAATAATCTCAAATATAACCTGCCAATAACAAATATTATAGGAATACAGTATTAATTAAATATTTAAATAAATATGATTATACCTCTAAGTGGCTATAGAAGATCTTTCTCTGAGGTCGTGTAACCTAATGTCAATCGAACAGCATCGTCGGGGCATAGCTGTGGCAAATAATGTCCAGCTCAGTCTGGCATGGCTTGCACTATTTTCTAATAGGCCTAGTGTAGCCTGGCGGTATCTCGATACGAAGATGTTATCCCTCATGCTTATATCTCCAACGCTCAAGGGCGAGGTTCTTCGACGGACCTCGCCCTCGCCTCACCACCGACAAAGAATGACCTAAAAAAATAATAGTCGCCCTCGCCTCACCACCGACAAAGAATGACCTAAAAAAATAATAAATAAAATATTAATATGATAGTCATCTATAAACCTTATAGCTAGGTAGATTAAAATTATATTTTATTATGTAAAGAATATGAAAATACCAGTCGAGATCGGCTCACTCGAACCCACCTCACTCGAACTTGCCTCTACAGGGCTCTCTGGCTACTCTGATGTGCAGCAGTAGAAATGTAAAAAGGCTCAGGGGTAGGCTGGGAACTCGAACGTCGTGTCTCGCTTCCGATGCCATACCTACAATACTTAAACTATGCATATAATTAACTTGACATGTAAATAAATATAATAATAAATAATAATAGTGAAAAATACATAAATTTTAATGAATAGAATTGTATTGCATCCTATTATTGCAAGAGAAGATTCAACAAAGGATACTGATCAACCATATTCTAGATCCTCCTCCGAATCACAATAATCGATTAATGTATTATCTTCTATCTCATCGTCATTTATGAATCGATCGTCGCCCTCCAAATCATCAAGATTAAATATAAATTCAGCTTCAACTTTATTAGATAGCAGATCAGCCCTATTCAAAGGAGCTGGCATAAGTTCTTCGTCAACAAGATGCTCAATCAATATTGGTTCTTTCTCTTGAAAAGCTTTCTCTTCATGTAGATTTGAATTATCGTCCATATCTAGTCAGGTTGGCATGTCATATACGTTTTTAGGTATTATTCTTTGTACGATATGCCAATCACCTAGATATTTTGGATCCTTTAAATATATTACTTATTTCGCTTGAATTACTAATATATATGGCTCATTCTGGTACCATGTTCGTGCAAAGTTTATACTGATAAAGTATGGATCGATATAAATACCGATCTTCTTATTATTAATATCCCATCATTCACACTGAAATAAGAATACCAAATATTTGGATCCATACTTTAATTCTATGATATCTATTAATAAACCAAGATATTCAATCTCTTTTTCTCCTTCATATCCTATCGTAGCAATCTCACTATTCTCGATCCGTCTTTGCATCTCAAACTCTCTTGTATAAAATCTCATTCCTCTAACGATATAGGATGTGTAGTAGTTAATCCTTCGATCAGGATCACATGCTAAATTGTACAATTCATCGGTCGCATCCTCTTTTTTATTGAAATACTTAGATTTCATCTACAATATAGCATTAAAAATTATATCAGCATAAGTAATTAATTATATAATTATAAAAATATAATGTAATACTAGTGAAACTTACATGGTTTTCAAACCATTTTGTAAATTCTGTCCTATGTCGATCATCAACATTTATATTATTCTTCCTGGATAGTATATTCTTGTGCTCACTGTAATAAATCATGATTTTTAATTTTATATCGATATTAAAAAAATTAATTAAAATACTAAAATTATGCTATGATAATACTTACTCAATTAAATCTTTAATTTTTTTATAATTATTTAGAATATAGAAGTATGCCTTGGATAGCTCATTTACATCCATAAAATCATATTTTCTTCCATCCATGGGTCGATCCATTTATTTGAATATGGACAATGTCGGTTCATCGTCATTCCATTCATGATTAGTATTACGATATCACGATTGAATCTTGTTTCGATGTCATCAAGATACATCAAGTAGAATGTGAGTCACTCCATAGCTATGTATGCTTCCACTATGGATCCTTCAGGCCATGCCTTATTGCGCACATATCTTTTTAGGGTATACAAGAATCTGTAAATAAAAAAATTAAAGAGTTGTAATATATTTATATCTTACAACTGATATGTCAAAAAGATTATAACTTCTTTATCTTTCAATAGGATACATCCATCAATAATATATCGGGTCGACCAGATGAGCTTCCTTTAGAAGATGAATAGCCAGGTGTACCATAACATTAAAAAATAATGATAAAATTTTTTTTCTAACTTATAAAGAATGAGCACAATATTCTTCTCGAACTTTTCAATTAAATTAATCTTCAACTTTCGGCAACACAATTCTCAAAAAATACTTTCAACTCAATCAATGCAGCTTGAACATCATCACTCAGATAGCCATGCATCACCATAGGAAGCAAGCACTGCATCACCATATGGGAGTCATGACTTTTTATACCAGAGATATTGCCATCATTATTGCCAACACATTGCGATACATTTAAAGTGTAAGAATCAGAAAACTTCACGATTTTGATTCATCCATAGAAACTCTTCTTCTCCTCGTCATATAGTGAATAACATATAGGTGGCATAAAAAATTTATCACCCTGATGAACTAAATACAATTCCGATTGGATTTTTATTTGTTATAAATCAAGATGAGCTTTTGAATTATCTTTTATTTTCTCTACGATGTTTAACACTGTACCGATGATATTATCAAAAATATTCTTCTTAATATGCATTACATCTAGGTTATGATGAATTAATAACTGCTTCCAGTACGGTAATTCAAAAAATAGGCTTCGCTTCATCCAATTCAGCTCAATTTTCGTATGCTTCTGCTTGTGAGTACCCGATGTTTTTTCAAATTTCATATTTTCAATGACTTCAAGTTGTTCTAATACTTTTACTCCAATAACTCCTTAGGTGGCGAACGTCGGTCAGACTTACCATCAAAATATTGGTTATAATGGATCCTCCAAGAGTGATTAGCAGATAGAAACCGTCGATAACCCATGAAGTAGATTTTTCTTCCATACTTTAAATATAAGAAGGACGTATCCTTGTTACATATTGGACATGCTAGATATCCTTTGATACTCCATCCAGATAAATTTTTGTATGCAAGAAAATTATTTATCATCTACAAAATTAATGCATGCAACTTAAAATTTCTTCAACCGACAGAATCGTATGTCTGTACTTCATTTTTTTATAGCTCTTTCAGATCATCGATTAAGGATCGTAGATATACATGAATTTCATTATCTGATGCTTTCGGATCCGAAATCAACAGTGACATAAAAATAATTGGCTCTTTCATGCATTTTCAAGGTGACACATTATATACAACTAGCATCACAGGCTACATGCTGCAGGAAATACTCAAATTATCAAATGGATTAAATCCATCTGTCGCTAGACCGAACCTGATATTGCATGGGTTACTCACAAATAGCGGATACTTTGTATCAAAGTCTTTCCATACTACAGAGCCAACCAAGTGGCTAAGTATGTTCTCCTCCAAAACTTGCTGTTCATGACACCATCTCATTTTTTTAGCTATTTTTATGAACATATACAACGTTTGAAGTCTTGAAATCAATGAAAAATATCTTAAAATCTTATAAGATATCTTTTTTTCTTTTCTATTATCGATTTTGTATCTAGGCTCACCACATTGCGGACATTTACTTGCTTGTTCGTTCTTCTTATAAAATAATATACAATCATTTTTACAGGCATATATAGGCATATAGCTAAGTCCCAATACCCGCATATACATTTTTGCTTCAGTATATGATTTCGAAAGTGTTGATCCATCGAAAAAAGCTGCTTTAATTAATGTCAAATTTTGATCAAATGACTTCTAACTCCATCGATTCATAGTTTTAATATGAAGTAATTTAATCAAAAACTCTAACTTGGAGAACTTTGCATAATTTGGATAGAGTGGCTCTCGTGCATCCCGAACAAGCTTTGCAAACTGTTCAAAAATCCCTTCTACCTCATCAATATTGTATTCATGATCAGAACTACTTTGAGATGTACAAGTACTTATGGATACATTTGAGGTAATATCTTGATATAAATCATCCAATAGTGAACTTATACCACCATGTTTGACAGGTTCAGCAGCATCAATATCATCATGGATATCGTCGTCATCAGACACAACTTCATTCGAATCATCCTCCCCATGCTATATCCAGCGAATATACTTCTTGTCCATACCAAAATGTAGTAGATGCTTCTCAATAAGTGCTATACGATGATATACCATATTGATACATCTTTTGCATGGATACTTTATCCGACTGGCACTATCAGCCTTACACCATGCAAATTCAATAAAATCTCAAACATTTTTCAATATTCAGGAAAAAAAATATCCCTAGCATTCATCCATTTTTTGTCGATATCTATTTGACAATAAAGAATAATGATTCATGAATCCTAACTCCATCAACTCCTTCCTAATAGGTGTGGTCTTATCCCTTTCAAAAATGTATCACTTTTATTATTGCCATAATTTTGTTCTTTGTTCTAGATCCAAAAAAAATCTGACAGTATCTTTCTATAGTTCTTCAAGTACACGATATAGATGGATCATATTTTAACCATATCTAATATGTATCTAAAGAACAAACGAGATAACTATAATGAAATTTTTTATAATAGAACAAAGAATACTATGACACAATAAAATATTGATGCATTTATGAACTGCCCAAATCAGGGCATCCAAGAGCCATTCATAGAGTTCATTTTGGGGATCCTAGGACCGACTTTTGAATAGGAGTCTAAGGTTAGATCAATGCATGAATTAAATCATTACCAAACTGGATTTCAGATCGGAGCCCGATCCGAATTTCGATCGAGATCCAACCCAGATCATGATTCGAATCCCGAACCAGATCCTGGACATGATCCCAGACTGAATGATGAAAGGATCCCAGATCAAATCTTGAACTGAATTCGACCCAGATCTCGATTGAGATCCGACCTAAATCTCAATCCGAATCCAAGATCGAATTTCAGATAAGATTCCAGATCGGATCTCGAACGAATCCCAAATTGGATCCCAGACCAGATTTTGGATAGGATCCCAACTCAGATCCCTGATCGAAACTCGATCCGGATCCTTGTACCTGATAGTTTATATGCATTATAAATTAAAACCTTCAACTAATGCAAATTAAAATATCAAATCATAATCATAATGAAATACATAGGCTAAACAAATAAAAAGATTAAACTATAATAAGTAAAAGCATAAAAATATAACTAAAAACTTAACTATTTTAATTATAAAAAACTTATTATTATTACTACTACTTTTATTTACTCTTATTATTATTATATTTACTATTATTATTATTACCAATATTATTATTTTAATTATTATTACTACTTTTATTCTTATTATAAATATTATTATTATATTTACTATTATTATTATTCTAATTACTATTATTACTATGATTATTATTACCATTATTATTATTAATATTATTATTATTACTATTTTTACTATTATTATTATTTTTACTACTATTACTATTATTATTATTACCATTATTATTACTACTATTATTATTTTTTTATTATTATATATGATTATTACTATTATTATTTTCATTATTATTACTACTTTTACTCTTATTATTATTATTATTATAATTCTAACTACTATTATTACTATGATTATTATTACCATTATTAATATTAATATTATTATTACTATTTTTACTATTATTATTATTATAATTATTATGATTATTATTATTATTATTATTAATTATTATTATTATTATTTATTAAAATTTTAAAATTGATTAAGCCTCTCCGCCCACCAGCCCCAGCGGCGCCCCTCTGTCGCTCACCACCCACGGCTCACCACACGAGACGCCACCCCCGCCTGTCCATGCCCCACCCCCTGTGGACCCCATCCCCGGCAATGCTCGAACACCGTCGCGGCCTCTCACCCTTTGCGGTGCCCCTTTGCCAACTACCATCAATGCCCGCAGTCCCCCAACCCATCCCGACCAGCACCCCTCCACCGCCCACCACTAGTGCCCATGGCCCCCCAACCCATCCCGTCACTACCGCTCAGCAGCCCTGCACCCCATGCAGCCCCCCATCGGCCCCCTGCAGCTGGCACCAACCTTCCGTGCCCCACCATCCGCCACCGGCCACCACACGGATACATCCATGGGCCTCAACCCATGGTACCATCACCATCGTCCCACAGTCCCGCACCCCACACGCCCCCCACCCGCTATAGCCGGCACCCACCCTTTATGCCCCACCGCCTGCCATCAACCACCGCATGGCACCCATGGCCCCTCGAACGATCGAAAGAGAATAAAAAAAATATCATCAACGACGTGCGGCGACAACGGCGGCAATGGCAGCGACAATGGCGGCGACAACAGCGATGGCAATGGGAGAACAAGTCGTCGGCCGATGTAAGCAGAGGAGGAGGAGAGAGAAGATGAGGGGGTGGGCAAGAGTGGATTTCAAGAATAATATAATAATTTATAAAAATTATTTATCTAAAAAATAATTATAAAAAATAATTTTTATTATTTTTGGTTGGTGAGAAAATTATTCCAAAAAATGATATCGAAAAAAATTATTATATTTGGTTGGAGATAATCCTATATGAAAATATGGTAAAATTTATAAATATATACTTCAATATAAAATAATTTTTTAATACCAGAATAGTATTGTCATCTCTAATTAGTTTTTATGTGATGACTATAATCACATAACTCATTGCATAATATCATCTCCATCTTATTTTTTTTATAATAACTTTTTATTAAATAAATTTTGAAGGGCATTAGAATAAAGTCAATGATTATATATGCAGCTTTATTGGAGGTATTTTTATCAAATATATATTACCATCACTCAAAAATTTATGAAATATTAACCTTTCATGGTATTTATTTTATCTTCTCTCTTCGAAAAATAAGCATGGAGTCCACCAATTTTTTATCATCTCTTTTTTCTACTTTTCATATATACCAAACACGGTATTCTGATATGAAAATTATTTTTTTATGTCAGATTACCTCCAATCAAATGGCTCCTTAGAAATTAGTATCCTGGGTTAACTAAGCAGAATACTTCCTTTTCTAGCATGATTTTATCGAAAGAAAATGATTTAAATGGTTTTCTCAATTTAATAATCATGGCAATCCATGATCCAATGTTGATTTGGAGTTTTTTTTTTTTTTTTTGTCAAAGTTTTCTGTAATTAATGTTTACCGGGTATGGTACTTGTGATTTCTTTTTATTTTCTTCCATAAATTTATTTAATCATTTTGATTAATACATTTATTCAGGTGTTTGGTTCATGCACTGCCACTTAGATCGTCATCTTAGCTGGGGAATGAACACTGTTCATTGTCAAGAATGGCGTGAGCCCACAGGCTCGATTGCTACCACCGCCTTCAAACATGCCTCCATTGGACAAAGAAAGCTTTGGATATGATTTGCAGCATTCAAAAAATTAAACGATTGTAACACTATGATGGATTTATTTCATTGTTCTTGTAATATTTTATTAATTCATTATTTCTTGTAACTTTGTGTATACTATCAGAAAATAATCTTTTAGCGAGGGATAAAATTTCTTGGTGAAAGTCAAAAATCTCTTGATGAAAAGATTCATTAAGGGATTTCCAAGAAAAATTCATTCCTTGGAATATATGATGTTGGTAAAAGTCTCCCTTAGAAATTCCTTGATAATTATCAAGGAATCAAAAAATTTCAATGAGAATTTCTTGATGAAACTGAAGGCCATTTACCAAAAATTGATCATTTTTCAAGAAATTTACTAACCAAAATGGACTCAGAAATCTCTCGGTAATTAACAAGAGATTCATCAAGGAAATACCCCTTGCTGAAAATTGATCGATTGGATGATTTGTAAGAAATTTATCCCTTGTAGATCCCTTAATGATAACCCTCAATAATCCCTTGGTGATGGTTTAAGGTTTATTAAAAGTCCCTCGGTAATTCCTTGATAAAGTTTTTATCTAGCATTCTATTTTCCTTGCAAATCCCTTAGTAAAGCTTCCTTTTGAAAGACATTTTACAAATATATTAGCAGGCCAGTATATATCCTAATTCTCAATATATCAATCATAATCCAATATTTTATAATAAAAATAACACATTAATACATTTAAGCAAACACATTTTCATAAAGCTTCCACAAAATATAAATTTAGTATCCATCAAGATTTCAATCCATAAATAAATACAATATATCAAAACATTAAATAATTCAACTCCAATTAGTTTCCAGCATTAAATATAAGACTACATCTAATAAGTTCATATCCAAGCATCAATCACATGGAGGATCGGTTGGAGGGACATCTGACTGGGTTCCTTCTTGTGGAGGAGATGATAACTGCTCAAATGATGTAAAATCAAGAGTAGAAATAAGAGATCGTAGCATCTTTCTATGTTGAGGGTTCATCAAAGCCGCTACAATATGCTCCTATGTCATCTTCATAGCTCTTAAAACAGCAGAATAGATAGTAGATGCATTCCCTGAAGGATCATCTGGTTGAGAAGTAGAGCATAATGTAGGAGTCCTCATGAGTACATTGGATGAATGTGCATTCGGCCCAAATCCATACATCTTGTTCTTAGAAATACCTCCCATAGCTTCTACCCATACAGTCGCATCAAATGAAGGCTGTGAATCAATTTTTGAGCCATATTTTTCTATAAGAACAACCTTATATGTCTCCTACAATGATACATTAAAAATATTCAGGTCTTTAAAAAAAATTAAATTAGCAAGTATCTCTATTTTATGAATGATATACATAAAAACAAGACAAACGAAATAATAATAATTTATCTATTAATGTAACATCATAACTCTACAAATTTAAATATCTAAAATCTATTAGATATTTCTTAAAAATTTGACAAAGTTTATTTTAAAACTATAACTTTTAAAAATAACAAATACGTAACCTATTAATAATGCAAACCAATCATTCAATTTAACGTCCAACCATTCAATACTTATAGATATACTTATGGATATATATACGTCGATATATATTAACATATAGATATACTTAGATAAAAAAATGAGAACCTATGCTAACTTTCTTGGATTTTGCATCCACGAAGTTTTTTGTCCCTTTCTTTTTGTGGGTGCGATCAAAAAGCATTGCAACAGTAGGTCCTACACCATTCTTTTGGGTCTGCAATAAGTTATTATATCATAAATATATGATTGGAGATAAACATTAGTAATAATAGAAAAATATTTAATAAAATATCATCCTCTTCTTATGCATCACAAAAGAAATGAAACCTCCTGAATGCTTGGTAATCAATTCCTCTTTTTGCTTCACTTGATTTTTTCTACCAGCTTTAGACTTCTGCTGCCACTTATCCTTAAGCTAATGCCTCTGACACAACTCATTCTATATCTCTTGCTTCATCCAACTTGGATGAACTTTACCAATCATGTCTGCAAGTGTAGCTCACGGATTTGTCTCTTTTAACTCATCAACACATTTCTTTCGTGCCTCACTCATCACTCCAGTAAGTAGACATCTATTGGTACTTATCCAGTATTTTCTAACATTATAATCTTCTGCTGGAGACCATCTATGCCTACAAAATACATCGAAGATTTATGTAGTGTTATTATAATAACTTATATTATAAACTTAATAAAAACCTAATGCAATACCTCAAATCTGTGCAATAACTCATCCTTGGTTGTTTGCTCCACCATTCCTCACAAAGGTCAAGCTTCTTTAAAGCACTGCTTTGGCCAAATACTCATCTGACGTGACACCTCAGGCTCGATGAATCAATGCATAAGCCATCAACCAAATTATTCATACAAAATAATAATAAAAATAAATGACAAATAAGAACATATAATTATAAAACTTACTTATTCATTTTCATTGTGATGAAAACTTTATCTGCTTCGATGGTTGGCTTAGGAGCCGACTGGTTCGGACCTCTTGTATGCATAGAATTAACCGAACCCATACTATCAGGCACATGAGGTGAAGGATTGACAGAAGGCTCCTCCACGGACAATAAGCCATGCCTCTCAGTAAGCAAAAGTGTGTTCAA